>RJWM01015849.1:0-46966 GCA_004363535.1 Dasyprocta punctata | reverse complement strand
TGTAGCCAACTCACCTTCTCCTGCTCTCAGACTGTCATTTCTCCACCCATCATGGTATTCCTTACTGACTTAATCTGGTTTTATCAATTCCATTCAAGTGTTATATGATTTTCCAGAATTTGGCTCTTCAAAGACTATATGATTACTTTCTCATCCAAATGCAAATTGGCATTCAGTATTTCACATTTATAATTTTGTGCGACCAAGGAGCTAATTCATTTTATAAACAAAGCCTGATATAACTAGAAAATTACAGAGTATTAGCACAGACTGGCAAGGCTTCATGGAAGAACTATCACATGTTAAAAAGGCAAAGAAATTTCATTATTTTAGCCAAAGAGATGGTGGAAGTTTATACTTTTTAAGTACAGAGACAGTAAATGTTGTAATTCAGCTTTTAAAAGAGTAAATCTCATTTGGGTGATGTTCCAGCTGTTTATTGCCTAACATGCCACCACTTAATTTAATGGCTTAAAATAGTTGATTATTTGTTTTGTTCATGAATCTGAAGTCTGTTGGACAGATCTCAGCAGGGGCAGCTTGTCCCTGTCCTATGTGATGCTAGGTGGGCCAACTTTATTTCAGGCTGGAGGATCCACCTTTAGAAGCGTGGATTCAATGACTGACAGCTCTGGGCTCTCAGCCAGGCTGTGGACAGGGCCTCCAGCCCTTTCCACACGGACATCTTCCTAGCTGCTTAGACTTCTTCACAGAATGAGGGCTGGGTGTCAAGCGTGAGACCCCAAGAGACAGCAAGGAAGTGGAGGTTGCCAGTTGTTAAGGTGTGGTCCTGGACACTGAGCAGCATCACATTTACCTTAATCTCTTGTTCAAGCTGTGACAAAGCTCAGACTCTGGTGTGGGAGTCCTGGACCTTATCTCTTTATGAGAGACATACCAAATAATTTGAGGGCTATTTTAAAATGTGTTATAGCAGATGATATAAATCAGAAGTTCTCAACCCTGGATGAATTTTCAAAGAGTTTGGAGTTAAAAATAATAGACCAGAGACTGTGACTATCTCAAGAGATAGTGGTTTAATTGGACTATGGGGAGGCCCTGTAATCTTTCATTCTAAAAAATGTCTAGATGATTCTGACATGCAAAGAGATCTCTGGGCCAAAGTTCTTCTATCCAAGGGTAGATCCAAATGGGTCATGAATCTAAATCTGTGAACAAGACTCCTAGTGCCATGTGGAGCCTGCTGGGAGGAAAGAAAAACAACTCAGTAGTGGAGTTGGGTCAGGAATTTTCTGGTACCAAATGAGCCTAGAGGAAAAACTTGCAAGTATAAATGGACTTGCTAAGATGGCATATGCTTTTTCTCATGTTGCACTTTACCTTCAGTTTGTAAATATTACAAAAAAATCAATAACACTGCCATATTGCTGTGATCTAATTTGTCTTTTCTGATTCTGTGAAGCATGAGTAGGCATTTGGCATTGCATTTCCAGACCTCAGAGAGCAATGTTAAACATTTATAGTGCACTTAATCATCTGCCAGAAATGTACAAAGGCATAATGTCTCATTAATAATTATTAAATCATTGAGTTACACGGTAAGAGATGTTCCCTCTTTACTTACCAGTGACTGCGACAGCTTGGGTCATTTGTGATGCACAACAAGCACACATCTGATAGTAGAAATTTGCTTGAGGAAATTAATAAAAAAGTCTTATTCACAGATAGGCTTTAGACAGGGAGGAAACATGCATATGGATTGTTGCAATATTCATCCAGGGTCAGGGAATACTCCTCCCTGATCAGAGTCAGGTTAAAATTCAGTGAGATAATTGCTGGCAGTGAAGAGATGTAAGGAAATGATCTTATTTGCTTTCAGAGGTTAGATAACTCATTTAAAAAGGCTCGGCTTTGGGATTTTATTTAGAAGTACAGGTATCATTTTGTGAATAAAAGAGATACATATTTTGATTTGAAATGAGGTCAGGATGAAGGTGGCATCTGAATTTTTCAAGGTTTAGGTTTTATTTCTGATGCCATTCATGAGAATTTAAAAGGATTATAAATATAAAAACCTTTAATATCAGGCACATTATTTTAGTAGCACAAAAGAAGTGATTGAATCTGTTGTAGATTTCATCTATGCCACCAATATTTGGTCTAGAGAATTTAAAGTCTTAGCCTTTTAAAAATGTATGACTATACATATCTTTATAACAACTGACACAATATCAACTTGTATAGTTTTTCATTTTCATTAAACATTCCTCATTCTGGGTAAAATAAAAGCTTTATGATCTAAATAGGCAACAGTCATATGATCAAATCAAGCAAAATGGTGACCTGGGATTGTGTAGAATTGCCATGGGTGTCACATGCAGTTAGTTTGCCCTATTCTGACATTCTATATGACCAATAACCCACTAGTCAAATTTTTGGAACCTTTCGACCTTACTCATTTCTATGCTAGGAATTTGGTAAGACTATTAATACACCATGTTTACTGTTGATTCACATCTTCCACTTTTGAGTCAATAGCTCATTTGTGCCATAAATTGTTCCTTCATGTAGTTGTTAAATACATCCCTGAACATAGATCTTTAAATATTTGTGTGTTGAAGCATTTGTTAGTTGTTATTTAGGGGGAAAATTTATAAGAATCATAAGAATCATTGCTTGTGTTATGAAAGCTTAAAGAAGAAGGGCCACACTCAAAACACGTCTTGAAATTTGACTAAGATCATCTTTCATGTTAGTTTGTTTGAACAAATTAATAAATTTGTGTCTTTCCTCTATCTGGAAATGCTTTAAATTACTTCTAATGATGCATTCAATTTTTCAAAACACCATAAATAGAAGTAGGTAAAAAGAAGAAAAATTACTGGTGAAGATACAACAAGGAGCCAAACATGAGGCCCCCCCCAAAAAATGCAAAACACACATACAGTGTGTTACTTTTGTATCACTCAGATTCCTCTATAAGTAGTCTAGAAACTGAAAGAAAGGAACATCTGATTGGTCATACTATTCAGACTTCATGACGTAAAAAATAAACACATCCTAAGCAAATACATCATTCATTTTATATTACGAACAGAACAATATCCCTCTGGGATTCTGCCTAATGTGTAAACTGTATAAAATTATGGCATCTTCCACACCCAAGCTTCTCTCTATGAGTCAGCACCATTCGCAGACTGTGGAGGGAGAGAACCAGGTCTCACCCTCACCAGAAGGTGATCCCCGCCTGCAAACCAGCGCCATGCATGGGCTGCTGCCAGAGTGGGAACAGCCACACTCAAGCCTCTGTCAGTGAGTCAGAGACATTTACAGACTGTGGAGGGAGAGAACCAGGCCTCACTCAGAAGCAATCCCAGCCAGGAAACCATATCATTTTCATTGTTTTTTTGGGTTGGATTTTATTCTTTTTTGTTTCATTTGATTATGTTAAATCTGATGGCATGAGCAGCTATTTAAAAGAGAGCTAGACATATTATGGTAGCCATTTTGGATTTATTATTGGTTTGTTTTGAAGTCCTTTATTGCATTCATTGTTTTGTTTTTATTGTTTGTATTCCATTCTGTTCTGTTCAATTTTTACTATGTGTGAAGGTATCTGCAGCTATTCTGAAGACAACAAAAGCATTATGGTAACTATTGTTGGTTTTGTAAGGTCTTGAAGTCCTGTATCACTTATACTGGTTTATTTTGATTTGTTTTATTCTGTTTTATTTTCCTTGGTTTTATCCTCTTTAAAATAAAAAATAATAATAAAATTATGAAATCTTGCACATTCTCATTGCAGATATCTAGGGTTCCATTTGGGGCTCTTACTGTGCTTCTCAACGTAGACCTCATCCTGCATGTCAGTGAAAATTTTTCAATTGGAGATACACAGAAAACTGTCTTTGTTATTTTTCTTGTTGCTGAAACAAAATACTCAATACCCACAAGCTAAAGCTCATTGTCTGTAGAGGGTTCTGTCCATAGTCAGCTGACTCGAAGGCAGGGTGGCATGGCAGAGGTGCATTAGAAAGGAGAAAGAGTTCATGGCATGGCAGGTAGAGGGTAGGAAGGCAACAAGCATCCAGCCTATCTTTCCCTTCATAGTCCCATCCAATAGGCTAATCACCTATTGATAGGTCCCACTCTCACTCAGGGTGGAGCTTCCATTATCCACACACAGAGCTATGCCAAACTGATTCAGTTACTACTCCTCTTAATCCTAGCTTCACATGTCCTAGATACAGCCACCCCTCAAAAGCCCCACTCATGAGTGCCTGAGACTTTGGGAGGAAATCTGCATATAACCATAACAGGAAAAGAGAAAGTATGGAAAGATTCTTAGCTCACAAATTCATGCTGGTCTAGCATAATCAAGGGTAGGCTTTAGGGTATCTGGATAGAAGAAAGAAAATGATAGGTTTTTGTGCACTTTTGAAAACTTTTTTTTCCCCTCTCTCTGAGTTTGATAAATACAGAAGGTAGCCTCAAGTTTAACATTACACTTCTAGGCAGATGCTTAGAGTATGTGTATTTTACATTTCCAGTTAAGTGTGGAACCAAAGGCTGTAACAGATAGTGGCAGGAGTGGAGGTAGTTATAGCCTGTGAAAACTGAGGCACTGGATGGGCACTGTCCTGAGTAGATGTCCATTTCACTCCCACTCATCATGAGTGGGAAGAATATCTGTGTAAATTCAGAGATGAATTGTGTTTTACTACCGCGGGGCACTTTTGCAATTGCTGTTGCAGGTACATGAGAATCAAAGATGGGCTGACAAATGATGATAATCAATTTGAGTCATTGCCAAAGGCACAGGGAGTGAGGAAGTACGATGGTTGATTTGTACAGATTCCAAGATACAACTAAATGGAGTTTTCTGATGAAGCCACTGATTCATTCTTCTATTTATTTATATAACACCTATTCATTGAGCAGCTGCATGATAAACGTTGAGTCAGGTACCGGGATCCCAGAAGGAAACAAATGGCTTGGCTCTCTATTTTTTCATGCTCATCATCTGCAGGTACACTAATGTTTCTTTTGCTCTTTGTGAATGTACTGGACATTACAAGTTGTTTTCCAGTTTCCCAGGAGAAATGACCTTCAGATAGCAGGGGCTAACCTCCTAATGTGGTCATGTAAAGATTTCAGTTCTAAGTTACGGTAATTCCAGAGGTCCTAGTGTCAAAGACAGTATGATTTTCTTTCTCTGTTTTTAAAAGTGAGTAATAAAACAATGTTGGGAATTACTGTTAGCAGTGCAGATAAGAAAGTCATTTGAAGTTCTTCGTCAGAATAACTGTTGGAAAGTCTTAGTTTTATACTGAATGATTTTGAGAGCTAATTGCTGAATCTGAATAGCTGTTTTTTTCAAGGTCAGTAATAGGGAGTAAAAATATCTTTTATTCTTAAGAACTAGCAGGGAATAAATAGTGCAAAATATTCTTAAATTTCTCTTCTTCTTTTCAAGTAGATGATCAGAGTCTTTCCAGGTTGCCATCATTTGAAGAGATGTGCACCTGTATGAGGAATGGCATATAGGAGGAGCTCTTTACCACAATACAGCGAGCTCCCTATTATAAGGGAACATTTGAGTTGGAAGGTGATGTCTCTAG
This sequence comes from Dasyprocta punctata, assembly GCA_004363535.1. Classification (NCBI taxonomy): domain Eukaryota; kingdom Metazoa; phylum Chordata; class Mammalia; order Rodentia; family Dasyproctidae; genus Dasyprocta; species Dasyprocta punctata. Next base: position 41,384 of record RJWM01015849.1, on the reverse strand, counting down.
CCCAACCTCTTTCCTTCACAGATGAAGATCTGTGTTTTAGTGGGTATGTTGGGGGTTACTTATAAACATCATAAACTTAATAGCAGAGCAAATATAGGTGCTAAACACTTGCAATGGGGCTAAAGACCTATAAGCCTAAGGTAAGTTCAAAATACCTAAGTTATAACTTGTGGAATACACCTAACCTACTGAACATCATAGCTTACAAACACGTTGTGTTTAGAGCATCAGCTGTTTCCATTTGTGATCTTATGGCTGACTGGGAGCCTTGGCTTACTGCTCCTGACCAGCATCACTGCGTACCACCAGCTTAGGAATTGATCCAATGCAAAATTAAAGTACTGTTTCTATTGAATGTATGCCACTTTAATACCATTGTAAAGTTGAAAAGTTGTAAACTGGAGACTATCTGTGTTGGGTTTAGCACTTTTTCTCAATCTCATGATAGACCAGTGTGTCTAGTTGGGTGCTGGCTGCCCTACTCCTTTTGCACCCAGAATACCCACTCTTTTTCTGTAATTTGCCTGGCTGTAGGGATAGATGGTGATTGTCATGGTAGTCACTCCCTCTTTGCTGGTGGATGTGCTGTGGTCTGTGATATGTAAGGGGAGTTTTGCTGGTGATGTTTGGGAAAGCTTTGTCTCCAATAAGCAATAGCCCTTGAGACTGTATCCCTTTGATTAATAGCTCTCTTGGTTCCTTCACTGGATATTGTCATGGGAGGGCCCAAGGCTTAGGGATATGGCAGTTTGTTTGTGATCATAATAGGAGGCTGTTGCCTTGGCACTGAGGTAGCTGATGGGAAAGAGGAAGTCAGCCTGATCCTCTTTGGTGCCAATGGTTTTGGCAAACTTGGGACTGACTACATCTTTCCATTTGGTTAGCATGACTCTTTTTTTGTTAAGCCAGTGGAAGGATGTAGACATATTCAAGAATAAACAGGGGATTACAGTGTTTGGAAAGCATTAAAAAGAAGGAATAGAAAGGGACAAGTTGAGGAGGTAGTGGGAAGACAGATCAGGTGGGATTTTGTAGCATGGTAAGGATTTTTGTCTGTTATTCTTTGAAGAGGGCAGCCATTGGAGGAGTCTGAGCAGAAGTATGATACATTTTGAGTTACAGGTGACTAGATCACTCTGGCTGATACAAGGTCAGAATCTGGGAAGTAGGTCCATGTTCGATTTTTGTATACTTTTCCCTTCCTCATTCTCTTTCTCTAATTAATAAATATATATGTAAGGCACAGTGATAGACTCTGAGGATAGACAACGTAAGCACAGTTTTAGCACTCATAGCCCATATAATGATTAGGGACACAGACAGATAACAGAACTGCTGTAGTACAGTTTAGCCAGGTCAGAAGAGAATGAATTAAAGTTACTGAATTTATCACCCAGACTGTATTCTTGATTGTAGACCTTTAAATATATAGATTTTAAGATGAATAAGAGATCTCACTTAAGGAGAAACTTTTTTTTACTTAAATTGTTATTAAAATATTATATATTTATTAATTTTTAGGGTTCTATCATATCACTGGGAGATTTACCCTTTTATCTGCCTGTATTAGCAAGCTTTCCCTTGTTGTGACAAAGTACTTGAGGGAAACAACTTAAAGGAGGAAAGGTTCATTCAGGCTCATGGTTCCAGGTTGCAGTTGCTTGGGCTCAATCCTTCTGGGTCTGCAGTGAGATAGAACATCATGGAGGAGGAGAAGTCTAGAGGAGAGCTGCTCACTGATGGCAACTGGGGAAACAAAGAGAGAGATATGGTCTAGGGACAAAATATGCTCCTCAAACATCCACCCTTAGTGGCTTACTTCTTCCAAGTAGACCTTACCTCCTAGAGTTTCTATCACCTTCCAATAGCACTGTAAGATGGGAATAAAGTCTTCAGCCATGAACTTTTGGGAATGTTCAAAATCCAAGTTATAATTCTATCCATCTATTTAGTCATCCATTCATCCATCCATCCATCCATCTATCCATCCATCCATCTATCCATCCACCCACCCACCCATCCATCCATCCATCCACCCATCTATCCATCCATCCAAACTTGTTGAACATCTTGTATATCCTAAGCTCCTTAACTACTATTGGGAATAATAATACAAATGGCTCTTAACTAGGGGAACCTAGAATCAAATCAGACATAGCAAGAGATAAACGCACAATTATTTCACATTGAAAGGTGTGGTGATGGTGATAGTGATAGATATAGCAATTTTCCAGAAGAAGGAGTTGTTCTGATTATTTATTATTGTGCAACAATTCAAAACTTGGTGGCTTAAAATAGGAAATCCATTTATTATCTCTAGTAGTTTCCATGGGTTGAGAATTCAGAAGTATTTAGTAGAGAAGTTGCAGCTCAGGGTTTCTCTGAGGTTACCATCAGGTGGTGGGTGGGGCTGTGGTCATCATGATGGCATATTCTCTCACATCTAGCACCTGTGCTAAGAAGACACAGCAGTAAGGTCTGGAGCCACTAGAGTAGTTGGAAAGCCGTGGACATCTGTTTTCTCTGCAGAGTTTTTCTTGCTTGGTGTATGGATTTTCATGGTGTATGGATTTTCAACATGGTGGCTCATGTCTGTAAAGACAGTACAAGGAATAAGCCATTAAAACTTACATAACCATCTTGAACCTTGTGTACCACTGTTTGCATGCATTCTGCTCCTGTGATCCTCATAAAGACATGTTCAAGATCAAGGGGCTAGGAAGTAGATTCCACCTCTTGAAAGGAGCAGTGGCAAATCACTGAAAGGGCAAAGGGAACTGTAAATACTATTGTGGCCTTTTTAGAAGATGCAGTTGGCCACAGCATTTGGGTCTAGTGCCTTTCTTCATGAGAAAATGTGCAGGGGCAATGTTAAAGCCTCCACAGGCGAGGTGGTGCTTGGGCAGAGTTACAGGATGGATAAGAGATACTAGCCTAGATTAGGCAGGTAGGATTTATTTTTATTCCCTATTTTTACATGGGGAAACTAAGGCATAAAAGAGTTAATAAAGACGAAATTATGAACTTTTATAATGGAAATCTTGGTTTCTAGTGTCCAATTCTGGCTTAAGCCCATAAAAAAGCCAAGACATTCTCACCCAGAATATGGGGTATTGTCTTACCCCAGAGTGGGCAAAATAGAATCGTCAAGTGTAAGCCTGAGAGCTTTTATTTGACAAAACAAAACATGTAATAGAAAAGGTGAAAATGCTGGGTTAGAGCTCACTACTGCAATTGATTGTAGACCCTTTTGTTGAATTCTTTGACTCTAAAATCTATTGTTCTATTAACCAGAAATTCTTAATACAAAATTACAGACATTGGAGATTCTAGGAAGTGTAGTTGAATTTAAGAGGGAAAAGACCTTTCCTGCATGGTTGATTCCTCAAGGAGTTCTCAATTGCATTGATGTAATTGAGTGAGTGACTTACAGCTTTTTCTCTTATCTATTTTCTGTAAACCTTTGAAGATTATTTCTATAGAGTTTTTCAGGTCTGTAACTCTTTATTGAGAACCTGCTATGTGCGAGAACTGTGTTGCGGGGACAGAATGCCCACATCTCAAGACTTCCTCTCAAGGAGCTTACACAGTAGTGAACAGGAGTGCCAAACAAGAGTTGCTATGAATACACAGATATGATGCACAGTGATGTTTGTGTTAAAACTAGTTTTGGGAAAAGGGGCTGTCCCGTAAGAGGAGATGCTGGGTAGAACATGTAGGGTTTCCCCAGGCTCCGTGAGTGGGAAGCAAGTGGAATTAAAAACCATAATCTTCTGAAGCCTCCTGCAATCAAGTACTGTACCGTATTAACTGTATTGGTAAGGATTATATATAAAATTCATTTCCTTTCCTAGCATGTAGATTCCATTTGTCTACATGAGTTAGATGTTCTTAGCTAATGTCTCTTGGCACCTTTGTGCGTCAGATATGGAAATAATTTATTTTCTCATTTTGCTTAAAAATTATAAATACATAAAATAAGCAGCCCTGACTGTATTTCAGATTCTCTTTGTATGGCTTATGGGGCTGAAATTTTCGTGCATTATAACATAAACCTTTTAAATTAGTTTTTATTTTGGAAGCGTAGAGTACTACATCTTCAAGGACTAATTGCTTTGGACTAACTGGTTATATTAGGGAAGATTTGATTCTACTTTCAAATGTGTTTTTCTTTGTAGTCTCCTCTTTAAGCTGGCATATTTGGCTAGATTTTGCTATTACAGGAACTTCGTAGTTTCCAATAAATTTGATTTGTGCCTATGAGAAGAAAAGGATCAAGTGATTTCAGACAGAACTTCCAGAGCTTCCGTATTGCTCTCATCTGAGATGCTTTTTCAGATAATGCTTAGAAGTGGGTCTTATCTCAGACTCTTAACTGTGCTTGGGTTGTCAGCACATGGTAAACCTCAGTCGTAACTCACATACCTGACGGTAGGGTGATGTCTACATAAGATATATCCACCATCCTACTGAACAGATTGCTGTGGTAAAATGAATGTGTGGCTCTGGGTGTTCTATCAGAAAGAGTCCCTGAGCTGTATTGTTGAATCAAAGCAGAGAGCTGCAGAACAATGTATGACACTATATTTATGAAGGTTATGTGTGTAGAGCAGTGCTATGTATTTTCATGAGTACATTTGAGTGGATGGATTTGAGGACAGGTTCTAGTGGGAGAGGTGCCAAAGGGTATGAGCGTTACCTTTGTGAAGAGAGGGTTGTGGGTGAGGGCCCAACGGGACATGGTCTTCACCTGTGAAAGCTGAGGGGTTGTTGTTGCATGTATTTCTGTTGTTGTTTATTAAGGAAATCACACTCGGAGGTTACCCACATGACTTTAAAAACTAAGGCAAAAGCAGATAAGCATGGCTGTTAAGTTAGGCAACCCACTTACCTCCTGAGTCTACTAACAAGGTTGTTTTGAGAATCACACTTGACAATTTATGAAAAGTACCAGGCTCACTAAATAAAAACCACTTTCTTTCTTCATGTGCTTATAGTTGGAATCCTGACTTTGTGTACTGATCTGGCTTTTTCATAGTTAGAAACCCAATTGGAGTTTCTTACTGATCCTCAAAAACTTCTTTTGGATTGACACACATAGACCTGAAGAACATTATGTTAAGTGAAGTAAGTCAGGGACACGGTGGCAAACACTGAATGACCTTACTCATAGGTAGAGTCTAAAAGAGTTGACTCATAGAAGTTTCGAGTAGGATAGTGGGTATTAGATACTGGATATAACAGGGAGAGTCGGGGAGGAGAGGGTTGAGGCAACAGGCACAGTGCTACTGCTTGACAGGAAGAATAAATTCTGGTGTGTTTATTGTTCTTTCATTTTCAGCGTCCGAAGCCCATGCCTCTCAGTGAACGTGTCCTGAAACTTCTGCGAAGGGAATCTCTCTTCTTGTCTCCCCTACTATTCCTCCTGCACAGTTAATCACCTCCCTGGGGTGGAGGTGGGGGCCACAACATCATTGGCATCATTTATATTCCAATCCCCGAGGAGCACAAAGAGGAATGTTTTCAGTTCCAGGCACATTCTAGAGCCTTCATTCTCTCCGTCAGTCTCCGCCTGAAGTTGTTCTTTGTTCATGAAGTGGGCATTTGTAAATCAATGGAAATTTTGCCTGAAAGCCAACAGTGAGAAAAGAGGCAGTGCCTGAGAAGCAGAGAGGGTTTGCTGGGGGGAGGGGGATCACACTGGCCTTCACGGCTGGAGGAGCCATACGGGACAGGAAACACTGAGTTATTTCCTTTGTATGCACATGCATGCATATATGTGCATATCTATATATATTTTAATAAAATTGTTTCCCTGTTGAACTTTCCAGGATGATGAGCAGTGTGGCTTTTTAATGCTTGTTGTTTTTCCTCAGAACACACTGTCTACAAAGCATTTGTATTGTATGCTTATTGATTTAAATGTATTTGAGGCCCTTTTTAACTTCTTGATAGTAATATGAAAAATGTATATTCCCTGCTGTTGATGCAAATGGAGGATTTTTTTGTGGATGCCTGAAGAAATGGACATATAGCCCAAGGATGTGTCTATAGGAACTGCTGGAATGATTAATTCCACCCACAATGGCCCAGATAGCTGTTGAGTGATGGGAATTTAGAAAATTTTGGGCTCTTGGCTCAAGAAGCATCACCTTTTCTCTCTCATTTTCTCATCCCATTGCCTGAAACTTTTACTGTAAGAGTCTTTGCGGGCAGGGTTGGGGGAAGTGATTCCCATAAAATACAAAATCAGCTACAAGCGGATTTGGTCAAGTTGAGGATTTTCAAATAGAATTTGCATAACCTTAACACCCAAAAAATTACTGGAAAAAGATGTCTGGTAGGCATGGCATTAGCATTACCAATGCAAATCAGAACAATAAAAGTTTAAGATGCTCTCAAATAAATAAATCTGTTCTGCTTAACCAGGTGTTTTCCACAATACTCAATTTTCATGCAAAATCTCTTAATGTCTTGAGGAACTCATATTCTCAGTGCATACGTTAGGATATTTTGGGCTGCTAGTGACACTAACAACTGGGTGGAATAATATTGTTATTTTCCCCAGTCACCCTAGCAACTCTGGGGTTTAGCAAGTCTTCCAGGGAAGCCATTAAGGAAGATGTAGACCCTGGCTTCCTCCAAAAGGAAACGTGTGTTCAGTGGTGTCCAGAGCTCCTGAATGTCCTGGTGAATTGATTAACTCCAAGGGAAACTTGTGACTAGATTTCTGTTAGTATTGACCCAAAGTTTGTATTAATTTTAGGAAGGTTGTATTCAACTATGAATGATTTTTTTGGAGTTTTCTGATGATATAGGAGAAATATTATTCCTGACCTATCAGATGTCAAATATGTCACGTTTGTGGTCCCATAGCATCAAGGAATGAAGTTACAAACCAAAGGAAATAGAAGAGTTTTATTGGAAGTAAGGATAAGAGTAGATCCTGGATTTCCAGAAGAGTTCCCGAATGGGTTGGCCACCAGTGACCTTTATCATGGGTAATTTATAAACCAAAATCACTACATGGGTACAGCATAGGTCAGACTACAGTCAACCTGTAGGATTAGAAGTATAGCTGTTTAGCTCACATTGATCCAACAGGGAAACCAGTCATGTAGCAAGAGTACATGGAAAGATCGATGGCATTTTGGGGAAGAGAAGGGAGTATGGGTCTGGATGGTCTTATTGTCCATCTATGCACCTAATATCTGGGCCCAGTGGGCCAAGTGGTGCTAATTACAGTATAATCTCAAGGTGCTGTTTATCTCTGGCAAGACATGTAGGCCCCACCACTGCATCTCCATCTTGCACTTCGAGCCACAATCTTGCTGACTTTATTGAGGGCCCATTCCCTCTCTGACTGTGTAATTTCTATCTAACTTAGCTGCCTATAATATTGGCAAGCTGTGAATCATATACTACTTATATAGAGTAAACTTCAAATGGGATTATATACTAGAGCAAATATCCTTTCTTCCTTCTTCCTTTCCTTTATTTCTTTCTCTCTTATTCCTTCTTTTATTTTCTCTCTTCTTTTTTTAAACAGTTCACTCTCTTTTTCATTTTGGTCATCTATTTGCTTCTTTTATTTATTTTAAAGAATATAGAACCTCATGAAACATAGCAGAATAAAGCCAATCAAAACAAAGCAGTGAAAGTGATACAGAACTTCGAAAAAGGATAATAGGAAATCAACAATACCTACCATAATATATCTTGCTATCTTCACAATAGTTGTCCATACCATCAGACATATTAAAATCAAACAAAACAAAACAGAATAAAACGAATTAACATAACATTGAATAAAACAAAACAATCAATTAGAATAAAACAAAACAGTGATAACAATATTGCACACTGTTATCCTCAAAACAGTTGCTCAGGTTACCCAGATGCAGGGATGAAACAAAACAGTAAAATGGAACAAAGCATTGGATTTCAAAAACAAGACAGGAGGAAATCCCCCACAGTTGCCACAATGCACACTGCCATCCTCCAAGTAGATGCCCAGACCACTAGCTCCAGGACTGCAAAGTCAACCAAACAATACAAGCATCAAGCTATTCCTTTCACCTTAGTTGCTATCACCTCACCCTGAGTCCTCTGAATCAGCACTGGGGTGGGGAGAGGAACGCTTTTCTGCTTTTTCAGCCCACATACTGCCTGTCTGATGGGAAGGTGTGGTTCCTCTTCTGGCTGAGGCTCTTTCTGATCAGCATGGCAGAGCTTGCTTCACAGAAAGGCCGGGTCATCTATTTGCTTCTTGATTAAAGCCCCTAATTACTTTCTCAATGAACCAGTCTTTAACTTTTATTTCATAGTGCTGGGAATAAGACCCAGGGCCTTAGACATGCTGGGTAAGCACTCTGTCACTGAGCTGCATCCCAGCCCCACTAATGAGTTTCAAATAGTTTGGTCACTTCTGGACTTCACACTATCACTTAGACTTAGCTCCTTGTAAAGTTGTACTGGTTGATAGTTTTCTTCTCCTTTTCTTCTTCCTCCTCCTCCTTACTCACCTCCTTCTCTTCCTCTTCATTCTTTTCTTCTCCCTGAAATGAAACACAATCAGTAGAGATAAGGGCTAAGAAAACAGGCCTTGGCATCAGATGGACTGCTCAGGTTATGCCTTTGCTATACTTGACAGTGTTCCCTGGTCCAACCTCCATTTCTCACTGGCTTACCCTCCATCCACTTCTTTTAGAGAAGGTGTAAATGCTAACAGCTTAAGTAGCTAGAACTAATGTTATTCTGGTAAATACATCATTATTTATTGGTATTATTTAAAATATAGTGGGAGCAGGAATGGAGAAGGTGCTGACTGTGTTACTATTGTCCATAAAATTATTTTTTTTGGCTGTTTCCATAGGCACTCTAGTACACAATTTGTGATTTTTTAAAAAATGAAATGCTGATGAAACCATTCTCTCTGTACTATACTGAAGGATATACTACAAGTTGAGATCCACATACTTTTCTCAGCAAGTCCAAAATGATTTTGGAAGATAATACTTTCAACCACATGTCTAGAGCTAGACAGCTACCCACTTTCAAGTTGGGGTGGGTGAAGACTGAGTATGGCCCAAGGAATAATATCCTAGAGGAGGTTGGTTGAGTCTTGGAGACAATAAAGCCAGTTCTATGGGTTATCAGACTCAGTGTCTAGAGTAATCAAGGCAGTACCTGGAGAAGTAGGCAGCATTACATGCCTCAGGCATAGGATGAGGATGTGCAACAGCATGCTTGGCACACCACAGAATAGATGGCACAGCGAGAACTGGGGTTCAGTGTGTATGTGGTGACTGTGCATGCAAGTCCTGCTCCAAAGTGGCTTTTGTGGCTGTGCTGAGTGAGAACTGTGCTCTGGCTCAGGGGAGGCATGTTGTAGTAGATAATAGCACCTATCCTGGAAACCCCGTTTCATTTGATAGACTGTCACCAGGGGATAGCCACCAAAAGATTTTCCTGATAGGTGTCAGGTCATTGACTACTTGAAGATGTTTTGTCGTCTCTCATTGCCTGTGTCCTGGATTTGTTTTTACAGCTCTGCATAAGCTGGTGTTTTGAATGTACCTTGGCTTTATGGCTTTCCTGCTCACCCTCCAGGCATTTAAATGATCTTTTTGTCATCTCAGCCCACTAAGCATGGCTCCTTAACCCTGTGCCAAGGATTACTTAGTGAATGAGGCCAAATGCAGTTGCTTTCAGGCTGGGCTAACTCCTAGCGTTGGAGTGATTGTCTGAACAAAATGTATTGAGTATTCCTTTGTCACTGGGCCATGAAGGCAGCTTGTCCCTGTTTTCAGTGGAAAGCTAGCATGTGCAGGTTGATGACTGGCTTCTGGCTTCTGTTTTTTTTTTTTTTTTTCCTTTCCACTATTAGGTAAGATTTTAGACACTGCTTTAGATTAAGAGAAGAGGACTTCAATTATTTTTCATATTCACATTGAAGGCCTGCGGTGTGCATTCTGTATACATGTATCTCATAGAAGACTGCCTCATGCATAGTTCAAATCTGGAATGGGTACTGCGGGAAAGCCAGAGAGAATACATGCATTGTAAGAGCAGGTTAGAGAAGTCGGTATCCACATCCTCTTTTTACTGGGTTTTATTTTGCACCCTGCATTTGTCAGTTTGCTGTCTGCTTTCAGAGCTTCTACAAATAGTTGTAAACTGGGCATATAAATTGTGCAGATCAGGGGCTCCATTATACAGATGGTTCTCAAATTACAAAGATTCGATTTAGGATTTTTCCACTTCCCTTTTCACTTTCCAATAGTAGGGAAGTGATATGTATTTGGTAGAAACTATGAATTTTGATTTTTCCTCCCAGGATAGCAACATGGAGTTTGATGTTTTGTTTCTGCATGTACTGGTGGGGATGGATCCCAGGGCCTTCACACTGAACCACATCTCTAGCTCTTATTTGTTTACTTATTCCTATATTTATTTTTATTCTCTAAAGAAAAGATCTGACTAATTCAGTATGTTGTCCAGGCTGGACTTGAATTTGTGATTCTTCTGCCTCAACTTCTCAGAGTGTAAAGATTACAGTATGTACTGCTGCTCTCATCTGGTAGGATATTTTTTAATGATACTGGACAATAGCAACAAGTCCCAGATTTCAGTCAGTCACTTGATCCTGAGGTGAACACCTGATTCTTGGTACTGCATTGCTGAGCTATTATATTTGGTAGGTGCTATGCTTTATGCTTGGATGTCCCCCCAAAGCCTCATTTAGTCATAGGTGGGGTTTTTCAGAGGTGGCTGGATCTAGAATGTGTGATTTTAGGGTTGAATAATGGTGCAGTGCTAGGATCAAGGGCACTAGGATTAAGGATGTGAGTGCTACCAGCCCTAAGTAGGCTGGATTAAGATATAAAGGATAGAAAAACCTGTGGCCATCCTTCCTTTGCTTTGCTACCTTTTACCTGCCATGAACTATTTTTCCTCTGTGATGCCTGTCTGCCAGGCCACCCAGCCTTGGAGCCAGACGATTACGGACTGAAACTGCTATAAACTGTGAGCTAAATAAACCTTTCCTCTCTTTAAAAAAATTTTTTTATTTTAAAGAGAATAAAACAAAACAAAATAGAACAGAACAAAGCAGATCAGAACAGAGCAATGCAAACAACACAGGACTTCAGAACAAGACAACAGGAAATCAACAGTGGCTACCATAATGTCTCTTGTTTGACCTTTCCTCCCTTAACTTGTGGGCATTGGCTATTTCATCTTAGCGAAGAGAAAAGTAACTAAGACAGTATGGTTGGTATACTTCAGGTATTTTCAGCTTATGATACTTCCAATTTACAATGAGCTTATTGGGATAAAATCTCATTGTAAGTCAAAGAGCATTTATGTCATATATATTTTGGCTTTTTGCATTTTTAAAAATAATTTTCTAAGATGGCTGTAAGTGTACTGTTCTACTAAACATGGGAAATTTTCTAAAAAAGTGATATGCATGAAGCAGGGGTACATTTTCCTCATTTGCACACAGTGCTGGCTCTAGGGAGCTTAAAAAATGAGAGGGTTTCCTTGCCTCGCTGTATGTAGGTGGCAAACGTCTGTGTGTCACCACTCAGCTATTATTTATTGTGGGGGGGATGGGGCCAGGGGATCGCCATAGGAAGCAAGGAGGTAGCTCTGGCTTGACCACCTTCTTCAGAACCTGAGGATTGCATAGCTTCCCTGTGACCAGGATGAGCAGGAAGAAGTGGCAGTTTCCGTAAGAATGGAGACCTGGGCCTGCTTGGCCACTGCACCCCAGAAGGAGTGGCGACCCCACTGAAGCATGGGAAAATAGAACTACTGAAAACTTTGGCAGAGGACCTCTGAGGTCCTGGTGGAGAAGGTCAGGAACTTTTCATTTTCTAAATAGGCCTTGTTAACTTTGGCACTGAGCGTTTTAGCAAAAGGGTTGCCAGGACATCCTCAGATTTCTTGGTATGTGCAAGCCGTTTGTCCTTCGCTAGGATTTCTGCAGGAACGTCTGTGACTAAGTGTCTCACCGAGTTGTCTGACATGAAAGTAAAGCAGTGTGGTGTGTCTTGTATCCAATTCCAGCTGAGCAATATATGTTATACCCGAGAACAGATGATGAGCTTAGCTCAGAATCACAATATTTCCAAAGCAGGTTTCTTGTGTCTGTCACTAGAAGAAGTGGCTTGTATAAAATCTGTCTTCAGAATCTTTTCACTTGCTTCAAGAAATACCTTTTCCTATCAATTTTTATACAGTTTTTTACCCCAGGAGTCCAGCATCCACCTGGGTCACGTTGGTAGTCTCAGGTCCCTCTTGTTGCAGGAGTCACACCATGCTCTCCTCCCTGCCTTACTCCTGGACCAACCCAAGCCTACATGTTCTATGACACAACCCTTCCAAACCTGCTTTCTGGTAACAAAGCCAGGTGATGCATTTTTAATGACTTATGGTGAATTAATAGGTTATCCTGATGTCAAAGACAAAAAACAAGCCAGAGACCAAATTAGCAAAGGCTGTATATTTATAATCTTGCAGCTGCTAGGGAGCCAATCACTTTTCTTCCAGCCAGAATTTGAAGGGGCTTAAAAGGTTTTACAGAATAAGAGGAGGAAGTCTTGAGATAGGCTTTAATTGGTGAACATTTAGTTAGTGTGGCTTTCCGATAGGTCTTTAAGTACTTTTAGTTTTCATAGTCTTTAATTTGTCCACTCTCAATTGTTACATGATGGGAAGGCTTTCAGGCTGGGCAGAGTTGGAGGGAATTTTCCATTGTATCAAGGTTATCTTCTATCTTGTGTGTGTGTGTGTGTCTGTGTGTGTGTGTGCATGCTAAGAAAGCAGTCTACCACTGATGTATATCCCTGGCCCTCTTACTTCTTATGATATCTCTTAACTCCAGAAGGCAGAGTCAGATATTTGGACCAGATAGAGACCAAACAGAGCTTTTTACCTTAGTGCAAAAAAATGTTCTTACTTCCAAGATTGCAATTCCTCCATAAATAGTTTCTCACTGGTGAGATTCTATCCTTTCTATAGTTCTGTTTCAACAACAGCAGTAGCAATAACAAAAAGGCAAGAGAAAACAACAAATTACTATTTGCTAAGTATTATTAAATACAGATACATGCTAAGTGTAGGGATTTCCATTTTAGTGAGAAAGGCTTAGAGTGGCTGAGTGAACTGACCGAGGGTCTTCAACTGGTCAAATAGTAAGACCCAGGACTGGTTGCCTCTGAATGCCACAGTCTTTCAAGTACAGTTTATCATTTCTTTTTTGGTCCAATGTGTAAATAATCTCATTAGCGCCTTCTAGGTCAGTGGTGGTGAAAACTATATGATGTGTGTTATTGTGTTTTTCTATTAAGAAAAATGATGTTAGTGTATGAGTTGTTTTTTCTAAACTAAAACCTCAATATTTAGGTTTAATGGCAGTATTGGCACTTTGCAATAGAGAACTGGGTTTTAGGTTACAGTTTGGGCACTAGGTCTCTGAAAGGTTTGTCAACTCTGTTGTCAGTCATGCTTCCTGTAGGATCCCACTAATGCTCTGGATCATGCCTTCTGTTTGCAACTTTCAGAGCCTGTGAATATCAATAGTTTTGCAACTAAAAACTGTGTATTATGAAGTGCAGTGTTCTTCAATTTTGGCTGTGATTGTGCTAGAGAAAATGACCATGACAATAATGGGGAGGTACCTGGAAGGCTGGGGTCTGGAAGGAATAAATAGTCTACAGCAACCTAATTATTTTTAGGTACATTTGCTGCTGGCACTTGGCACTGAAACCTTACATCTTTTGGCAGAAGGTAAAGAAAAGTGTTTTAAAACTTTCAAGAGAAAATAACAGTAGAGATGAGTACTTGAGTTCCAGACTCTTAGTCCTTTAACATGCAACTGCATGCTTTTCTTTTTGAATTTTTTAGCTCTGTCACGTGACTCCTCACAGTCCACTTATGGAGTTACTGCCTCAGCAATTTGATATTAAGGTAGGATGATAGGGATTTTCATCAAAACAGCCTCATAGGAATGGAAATTGTCAGCAGCCATCCAAGAAAAGGTAATGTTCTTTTTAGCATGCATCTGATGGGACTTCATTGTACTTCGTGGTAAAAATTCTTCTATTAGTCATTCTTTCATCCTAGGGGACCTGATACCCTGAGATTCTGAGCTTGCAAGCCTGACCCTAGAGCTCCCTTCCTAGCACTCCTGATTTGTGTACTGGGAAGGGGATCTGGGCAGACACTGGAGGGTATTCTCCAGATGTCCTGGCTTTCCCTCCACCAACAGGATGATTCAGTCTATAAACAGGGTACATTACTAAAATTGAACACCATCCAGGAAACCAGGTCATGGGTATAGCTCAGTGTGAGGCCTCTCTAGATGCAACAGGTGATCTAGAATCAGGTGTTCAGTTAGTGAACAGGTTTTGGTATAGAGTAATTAGAATTTTTCATTACCCCACTCAGATGCCTAATGAATGCAAATTGGTGACAGGAGACCAATAAACAGATGTCCCTGTTGTTCGTGAATTTTATTGTGGAGGAGAAAAAAAGGTTATCACATAAATCAGAACAGAAAGCCCATGCAAATTATACATTACATTTTAACCACCAATCAATTAATACTCTTTTGCCAGTGTTTTGCTCTGCCATCACCACTGAGAAACCTACGCTTTCATTCCCCAGGGTTCTTAAGCTATATTTACAAAGTTCAAATGATATTTCTTCTTAAGCAGGACAACTCCCAGTCCCAGCTACAAGCTATAATCCTAATGATACCAGAAAGATCTAGAATACATGACCCTATTCTTTGGTCACCAGTGGTATAGAAAGGGAGACTCGTGGCTACATTGAATATTATCTGGGGGTTCTTAACTGAGCTCTCCTTGCCTCTTCAAAGTGTACAGAACTATTTTGTCTTAATCTGAGCTTCCCTGATCTCTAAGAGTCAAATGGTATTGGCTTTTATCTCATCCCAGAGGTAGTAGGAATATTCAGTCATTTTCAGTCTCTTCAGGGATTCTGGGTAGGCTAGTTTATATTTTTCATACGTTATTTAATTAAAATATATTATTACAATTGGCACAAAAATTTTACATATTTATGGGGTACGAAATAATCTGAATAGACATTTCTGAAAAGAAGATATTCAAATGCCCAAGCACATGGAAAAATGCTCAATATTGCTAACCTGGTCAGTAGGGAAATGCAAATCAAAGCCACAGTGAGGTGTCACTCATCCCAGTCAGAATGGGTGGGCGTATGCATGTGCAGGTTGCCTGTGGCCTCATGGCTCTGCTGTCCTGGATTAACTCAGTTTACAGGGTATGTTGATGTCCTATATATTCTGTCATCTTCCAAAGTATATCATCTGAGTTGCAAAACTCAGGTTTTTTTCTTGTTTCATGAATTTTTCTTCGTACCCTCACCCAAAGTCTCTCCTAGGGTAACTATTAATCTGTGCAGGGTGTCGTTGCAAAGTACCTCAGAAGTATACTCAAAGTACCCTAAGGTACCTCAAAGTACTAAGGTACCTGAAAGCATCCTAGAGAATAAAAATAATTCTCTCTATCCTGGGGGCTGGAAGTCTAAGATCGAGATAACAATAAGGTCGATTTCTTCCATGGGGTCTCTGGCTTCTCTTTGTGTCCCCTCATGCTCTTCCCTCTGTTTGTTTGCACCATAATGCACTTTTAATATAAGAACATCGGTCATATTGAATAAAAGGCCACTGAAAGGCATCACTTAACCTTAATTATTTCATAAGGACCCTATCTCTAAATACAGTCACATTCTTAGGTACTAGAGTTTAAGACTAACATATTAATTTAGGGAAGGACCACAATTCAGCCCATAACATTGATGTTAATGTAGATTTAGAGAGGCAGAAAGAACTGAAATAAAATGTAAATTATGTAAAATTGAATGATATTCTTTATAACCCCTCCACCATGTTTGCCACCTCAATCTCCAGCCTCCTGACCATTGCTTGGAACTTCTTATTTCCTCTGGTCTAACAAACAATGATAAAAACTCCAAACATTTCACTCAGCTTTGGTCTTTTTCACATGCCTCAGGCCTCGTAAAGGTGTTCTGCAGCTTAGTCAGCCGCAATGATGGGCATAGCCTTTCTCCCTACTGGTGTCTGCTGTCTAGGAAAATGAATAATGAAAAGAGCTTGTATTTCACTGATAGGGCAGTGAAGGCAGAAGACTTTGGAGTCAGTTTGGATTTGGTCGTTTTTCTCTTTGATTACTAACGTTTCACTGCATCATAGGTCTCACACAGTGGAGTTAACAGACTTCTTATACTCTAAAATGCGCTCTTGTGGTGGTTCTTTGGAGTACTTTGTAGGAACTTGTGAGGGTACAAATTCTAAGGCCCTAACAGTGGGAGCAGGGTCCGGTGGTTTATGGTTCAACATACCCTTCTCCTTTAGGGATTCTGGTGTGCACTCAATTTTGAGAACCACTTAACTAAGACATGGGCCTAAAAGATATCCAAGCACAAAACACTGACCACGAATGCCAACAAATCAGTAACTAGTTACAGTGCATGCAAAATATTATATGTTTCCTTAAGCGATGATTATATTAATTATATAGAGATTGAGGACCTCCAGGAGTGCATCAACCGAAAACAAGCCACGGTAGAATTGATAAAAAGAAACTTTTCAGATAAGTTACTATGTGCTGTAAACTGTTTTACATTGCTACTTAGTAATTCATTCCTCACAATAATCCTGTGATATACATGTTATAATTTATATTTTACAAGTGGAGAAACCGAGGCAGGGAGGAGTTAGATAGCTTTCTCAAGGACATACCACAAGGAAGGGACAGAGCCCCAGTACCTCCATCTTAGTGTTTTGCATATCTCTTTCTTTCCACCAACTTTTTTGAAAGGGCTTTTTTGAAAAAAGAACCTCCTATTTAATCTTTTCCCCTTGGTAGTGGAAAAAAGATATTCAAAAGACCGTTAGCTACTATGCCTGGGAAGAACAGAAACCAAGAAGGTAGTTAAGTCTATGGTCCTCTTTCCTTATTTGCAAATGGGAAAAAGATATTGGAGACAGTACATTAATGGACATAAAAGAGAAACCTGATTTTGGAAATCAGAGCTAAAGCATGGGTTGAATATATATTTGCTCAGTTGATAATACTTGGTTATCGCTAATTGAGTCTGTGATTATGGGCATAATACTCCTCATCTGTAAAGGGAGTATAATAGAATCTATATCAGAGTAGTCATGAGATTTAAGAGAGTTTCCATATGTAAAGTTTTTGGCACAGTGAACAATATAAGAGAGTGAATTCCTCACTTGCCTCTTCCTGTGTTCTGTGCAAAATGATTTCCATGGAAACAAAGAGACTAGAACTAGGTAATAATTTATGGAGGACTCCAAGATACTAGAAAATGAAAATAAAATGACTGACTCCATTCTGTTTCTTTCTGGAGTCTATTTTTCTTTTAGGAGATTTCAAAACTCCTCATAAGTAGGAATCCTAAATGGATTCTGAATGAAATCATTTTTTATTAGG
Source organism: Dasyprocta punctata (assembly GCA_004363535.1). Lineage (NCBI taxonomy): Eukaryota > Metazoa > Chordata > Mammalia > Rodentia > Dasyproctidae > Dasyprocta > Dasyprocta punctata. The sequence continues at coordinate 23,853 of RJWM01015849.1, read as the reverse complement.
CAAGGCATGGATCTTGACCATAGGTTGTCAGGAAAAAGGGGTGTACTTACCTGTACTCCTGGCCTGTGCACTAACCCTGATTTCCAAGATGAGCATGCAGAACTGCTCTGGGAGGCAGTCAGACCCTGCATCAAATCCTCACTAACAAACCAAGTATGGCTGCTCTCCGAGGCTGGCCTTCTTTCTGGCCTTCTTAGAACCTGTGCCTGCCAAGGGCCTCAAGACTGCCTAGCAATACAAAACAGGAAAATTATTATTGAGAAGAAATGTAAGGGAGATAAATTCACCATGCAATTTTTAATTTTTAATCTGGCTTGCAAATCCCTGCTGATCTTAGAATGATTAAGGTAATAAAGAAGCTTTGTCTTTTCATTGACCTACCATTGGCCCTCATGAAACCATCATCAGGAACTTAAAATTTTAGTATGTGGCTGCCAGTACCGTTTTAACTTTCCATATTCTTTCCTTTCTCTAATAATTATGTTGGTTTAGACAATGCTTTCCATGAACATTATATATAATTCCCAAAGTTTCAAAGAAACTTTGTACTGGCCTAGAAGATTACTATACTCTTATAAAAAAAGTGTGTAGTGTTTCTGCTCAGTGTAAGTATCCTTTTCTGTGGCAAGAGAAGAGCCATGATCCTCACTTTTTACCATCTTCTTCTGGATTAGACAATAATATATCAGTGGGAAACTGTGGGACCCAGTCCCAAGGCTCTTGAAGATGAATTATTGAAATACAACTACAATTCAGAGCTCATTCCTGGTAACAGTGTTTGGTCTCCAAAACAAGCTCCAAATTAAGTTACTTTTACCTGTGTAGTTTTCAGTTTATATAAGCAATGATTGAAATTGTTTCACTTAAACAGGTTGGGTCAAATTATATCCATTATGAATCCTGACTTTATTTATTATTATCCTAACTTTATTCATTAGTACATTTTTAATTAGTTAGGATCATATAATTTTAGACCTGAAAGGAAATAAAATAGATTGTCCAGTTCTGGCAGTGTGAAGTTTTTTCTTAAAGCAATAGATAGGCAACATTTTAGGCTTCATAAGCTTAGGTGTCTGTTGCAGCTATTCAACTGTGCTGTAATAGCTAGAACACAGCTACATACAACATGCAAACAAATGAGTACATTTGTGTTGTGATGTATTTATAAAATAAGCAGTGGGCTCATTGGTTGTAGTTTAACAATATCTGATCTAGTGAAATTTTTCTCTTTCAACTAGCGAGGAAACCTAAGGCTGTAGAGGTTGAGTGATCTGCCAACAATGGACCATTTAGTTCCCAGTCAAACTAAGACAAAACCTTTAACTTTTCACTGTCCTCATGTTGCCATTCCTTTATAACTTTAAGTATGTTTGAAGCTGAATGAACTTGAGATAATGTGTATTCTTGAAGCTTCTGTCTCTGAGGCCAAATGAGATAAATCCTATGTCTAGTGAGTTGAACCAGGTGAACCAGGTGTTTGGGGATTGTTGAACATTCATCTCTGTTTACTAGAGAGATTCACAGGAAAACCTGAGTTCTCTAAAGGGTCAAGTTAGACTCAAAGCATTTTCTAGGATAATGTTGTTTTCATATGGTGAAAGTAATTGGATCTCTTCATCTACTCTTCCTTGTTGAATGACAGGATGAGGGTCATCTCACCATCTCTCTCATCAGTTCTATATATTTACAGCTGTGTCTATTTTTCTCTTAAATTCTCTCTTCCCACCCCCTCCTTGCACAGATCATATTTTCCATGAAACCTTACGTTACTGACTCAATTGTTTCTTTGTTCACCTCTAAGCAATTAGCATATAACTGGGATATACTGTAAGCATTTGCACTGTTGACATGTTCTTCCAAACAGAAACCAGGAATGTTGGCTTCTAGTTTTTTAGTTTACATCCCCTGCAACAGTGTTCACATGTGGGACGAGGTTGTAAAGGCTGTCTGATGCCTCATTGGTCCTAGGTGTACAACACTGAGCCTTCTGTGGTGGCTCAGACACAGATATTGTTTCTAGATAGGAGCAAGAGGATGTCACATAATGCAATTTGGAGTTTTGTGGTCTTTTTCACAACAATGCAAAAGTTATAATAGATTCCAAACAGAAAGTACCAATATCATTACTATAACCTTCAGAGAAACTGCCTACCCAGATAAAGTACACCTTTTAAGGAGGAATTATTCCATTTAGGCTGAAGAGACAGAAGGCCACAGTACTGTGCAATTACTCCTCAGATAAACAAATAGGGGAAGTTTGCTTCCAAACACTTGCAGGTGTATGAGATGTTAGTTGATAATTTTCAATAGGTTTAAACAAATTCTTGGAGTGCCTCATGATTCCTCACAAAGAATCTAAAAGCAAGAAATGGGACCCTATGCAGATGGTGTGGACTGGCCAATTTGGAATCCACAAAAATCTCCCCAGGACCTGGAAGAATATAGTTTACACCAGGACTTTCCTTTCATCTCCAATGGTTTTGTTAGATATTTGGGACATAGATATTGAGTAACTACTATGTCAAAGTATCATTTCTAGTTTCTTGGTAAGAATGAAATGAATTTGTATTCCATACTCTTTCTTCTTTTTGGTCCATTGAATGTACAGTAAATTTTATTTCTATTCACCATACTATTGGACCAGCCATTTGGCAAATTCCTTTATAGCCTTTTAATATTGTTTATCAATGAAAATCTCAGACTACATTAGGTGCCTTGATTTGATGATCTTTACTTGATTTTTTTATGGTCATGAGTGGTATCTAGAGTACAGATAAGCTTTCTGCAGTATTCTAACTTAACAAGACTTATTTCTGCCCAGCCTGCTATCCATTACACTAGCACATAAACAGACCACTATCTTGACATATTTTTTTTATGACTTTCTATGGAGAAATTTCTGTTGACAATCTTTACTGCTGAAGAGTTATGTCTTGTGTCTATGAAAGGCTCAAAAGCAATTCTTTCCACTCTAGTCATTCACCCCCAAATAATATCATCCAGTTCTTTACTTTTCAGAAAAGCTTTTTTTTTTTTTCCTGCTGGTTTTGAGAAAGTAAGATCTAAATCTGCTAAGAGTTTATCCCCTGGGGTGCATGAATCCAGATTACGAATTGCCCTGGAAGGCTGGGGCTGGGCAAAGTACTCTCCTGGCGCCCTTCGCTCCATGCTCAGCTGTCACTTTCCCCACGTGGAGTTAGACGCTCCACGTCTCCTGATGGCCAATCAGCATTGTGTCAGAAACGTCAGCCACCTTTGGCAAGAACTCTTTTGTCTGGGGGCCAGTATTAATGGAGTGGTTATCACGTGCTAGACATTTTGTTTTGCTGTTTAAAGAGAAGCCCATGAGGTAGGTTTTCTTAAATTCAATTTACAAATGAGGACTGTAAATTTGGTGCGTGCTGTTAACTGGTTTGGTTCAGGCTGATTTGAAATCTTTTACTTCTAGTACACTTGAAAACTCAATACTTTATGCTTTCCCTTTAAATACGGAAAATTTATTCTGTATCACTGACTGTACTTGGGCTATACTCTGTATTTGCCAAACGGATAGTGCTCAGGCGTCAGTGCTAGGGTTTTGGTAAGGTGTTGGTGACTGACTTTATCTTTCTCAGGTGTGTTTGTGATTTGGCATTTATGTTCACCTAATTTTATATTTGCTAAGTTATTATTTAAATATTTATAGAAAAGCAGTAGAGCGTAGCTGTTAGGTGTGGGCTCTGTGGCAACAAATTTCTGGACAAGTTGGGTCATAATTCCAAAAGGCATAATCTTGAATGCTATAATCCCAAATATTGAAATTCCAAAACCTCTAATATCTACAATCCATAAAGATAAAAATACTGAAAGTACAAAAAGTACAACTGAAAGAAAGTGCGCAAAATTAAAGAATAGCTGGGATATGGGAAAGGAGAAATGAAAGAAAGGAAAAGATTATATGTTTGTAGATATCTACATACAACTGTATGTATGTATAAGTAGGCAAGATAGATAACTATACTACTAATTCTCTGTAAGTTCATCAGAAAGAACAGTTTGTGTTGTCATTGTTTGATTGTCTGGTCATTTTTTGTGCCTAGATCTCGTAATGTGAACAACTACTTCTAAGATAATAATATGTAATATATTGAGTACTATTGATTTCTTACTTTTTTGTGCAAGTCTGTACTACTTCTACCTTTTTTTCTGTTTTGCATTTTTAAAATAAAAAATAATTCCCTAGAATACATTTATTCACTTTTTTTCGTGTGTTAGGAATTGAACCTAGGGCCTCTCATGTGCTAGATAAATGCTCAGCATCCCTAGCTCTACTTGTGTTGTTAAAACTGGTTTTACTTGAGCAACATATACAGATATACTCATAAAAAATAGGTTAAAAAAACAGGTTGTATAGATACATATCCTTATGCTTCATAATTATGCAACTCATTTTCTAGGACAGTGAGTCTCAGACATTAGCTGTTTCAGCATCCCCTAGTGGGCTTGTTAAAAACATATTGCTTGGCTCTGCCCAGAACCCATGACTCAGGCCATCTGATGTGGATGGGGCGAAGAATCTTCGTTTCTAACAAGCTTCTGGATACTGCTGGTCCTCTGCTCTGAGCACCATGGGAATCACCGACATGCGAAGGTACAGACTGTGTAAAATAGCACAGAATGTGTTATCTGACTCGATTAGCTCATGTAATCATCAGCAGCTCTACTGGGGACCACTGTCTACCTTTTACAAAAGGGAATCAGAAGACACATCTGGGATTTGAATCCTGCAGTGCGACTCAGGGTCTACCTGGATCAAACCTCTGTTATTTCCTGGTGTGTCTCCGCGTGGTGCCAGCCCAGCATTTCTACACAGCTATCAGTCAGAGTCTCAGCCTCTTCCACATACCACCACCTTATTTTGCCAATTAGACTTTCTTTTTTTTTTTTAAAGTTACCGGGCTCTGCATTTCAACAGCTTTGTTTGGTTGAGCAATGGGACTCCTGCTGGAGGCTGCTGTTTTCAAAAGAGATACAGTGGGAGGAGGTTGAACGAATGTGGCCAAATGTGAATATTTACATTTTTTCTGGACAATTAACTATGACAGCTCATAAGTGAAATATTTGCTGGTGCTCATGAACGTTACCCAGTGTAATGTTATCTTTTGATTAAACAACATATGTTCTCTAATAATGCATATGCATGAGGGATAAAGAGAAAGTTGCCAAGATGTTCATAATTCTAAATTTCTTAGGTTAGGTAGGTGAAGGTCAGATTTTTATATATTTCAGAGCTTTCAAAGTAGAAAGAGAGGCTGTGATTCGATTGTTTCTGCATTCTTCTTCTAATATAGCTGCAAACAATACGACTATTATCAATATTGATAATACTACATAGAATTCGGTAGTAGAAAAGTGGTTAGTCAACTTTTGGCTCACGTTTTGAAAGATTCAGTCCTACAGTAACCTAAAGACCACCCACTACAAGGCTATACTTTCAGGGATCATTTCTATAGTATGTTACTAGAGAAGTTTCTCTGATCGTGTAGAGTACAAGACCACCCACTAGGTGCCACCTCCTAAAGGTTCTACCACTTCCCAGCAGTGCCACCCCAGGGACCAAGACAAACACAGAGGCCCCAGGGGGCACCTGAAGAACCAAACTATAGTAGAAAGAAAATAGAAAATTTGATGAACTTGGAGTTTGGCTTAACTTGTCAATACAACTCTTTTTCTAGGTCAGTGAGTCTCAAACTCTAGCTCTTTCAGCACTCTCTGGTGGGCTTGTTAAACACAAGATGGTTGCCTCCACACAGGACCATGACTCAGAACACCTGGGATGGACGGGGCCAAGAATCTTCATTTCTATTAATCTTCTGGGTGCTGAAGATGCTCAGATATGAGCACTTTGGGAACCACTGAAATACGCTAGGCTCTGACGGTGTGAAAGAACACATGAACATGTTAGCAGACTGGAGGTCCCACAGTGATGCTCACCATGGGTTTATCCTAACATACTGTCAGAAATTCATACACGTTTCATACATCAAGGGTAAAAGTGGTTTGATGAAACAGTGTCTAGCACACAATGAACTCATTCAAAAATTATAAATTTGATCTTAATTATAAAGTTGCAAATTATTATTGTAATTATTGCTCCTGCAATCAGCAGATCTCCAAAAATACATCAGTGGACAGCACTAAAGGAAAAATGTCCTTCTGTGGGGCACCACAATGCCCCAGCAGGTATTCATAAGTTTGGTTATTGACCAGCTAATTAATTGGTGCTACTGTCTGTACTCTCCACTTTCCTCAACAACTTCTCAGTGTCTCATAAGACTATTATGATTCCCAGGAAAAACACATCCAAAGGATAGGACTGTGGCATGGATTTTTTTTTTATTTTAGATAATATTGTTAATATCCTAGCACAGTTACAAAAATTACAAAATATCTAATTCAAGTCAATTCAAACACAGGAATACGACATCCAGATTGTTGTTACCATGGCACATAAAATGGTGCCTGATGATCAATGAAAATGATTTCTAGAATGACTGTTAGAGCTCCATGCAAGATCCAGCATGATTAAAGAATTCCTGAGAAGTTGTAGGCTTCTTTTCTTAGTCCATTCTCAGATGATTGAATCAGAGTCATCCTCCTGGCCTTTTATATTATATTACAAGTTTAAATCCCTTTTCTGGCCCAGAGTACTATGAAGAGCATGTCAGGTTTAATCAGAAGTGTGTTGTCCAGGTCACTGGATACTGAAGTGAACTTTGGAGCAACACGATACTGAAGGGACTAACAATGCAGCTCTGGCTGCTGACTGCTTTGAAATGAAGGCAGTGGAAAAATAGCAGGTGTAAGGAGACCACTGCGGCTTTCCCTCTGTTTCCAAGGAGTGGGAGATGAAAGCCCCACGGCAGAGACGCCCTCCCTATAACCAGAAGGGAAGTATTCATTTTAGCATCAAGGATGGAAAACTAAGGCTGAGAGAAATCTGTAAAAATAACCCCGTAAGTTTAATCCTCACTTTTCCAGCCACTTCTCCATCTAATTAACAACCTTAGGCCAAGCCCCTCTTTTCTTACCACATTTCACAGTTTACAAGTCTAGGTCTAGTTCTCTCTCTCTCTCTCTCTCTCTCTCTCTCTCTCTCTCTCTGTGTGTGTCTGTTTATCTCTGATTTCCTCTTTGGATCTTCACTTCCTTGTGAATGTTCCATACAACATAAAACTTGTATTCAATTAATTTGTATGCTTTTCTTCTACTGATCCGCTTTATGTCTATTTTATTCCCAGGTCTAGCTGAAAAATCCTGAAAGGGTCAAGGTAAACTTTTGCTTTCCCCACAATACTGAAGCATATAATTAACATATTTGCCTAAGTCAGTTGTTCTCATTCAAGGATGTCTGAGTCACTTTCTATTCATAGGGACGAAATGCCTGATGCCCACAGCTTAAAGGAGGAGAGGTTTCTTTTGGCTCATGTTTTTAACAGGATTCAGTCCATAGCCGGCTGACTCCAAGGCAGACAGGGCATGGTAGATGCGTCTGGTAGAGGAATCTGCTTTCCTCATGGTGACCAGGAAGCAGAGAGGGGGGAAAGAAGTCGTGTAACCTTCCAGGTCAAGCCCCGGTGACCTTCCTCTATTCAGGTCCCACCTCCGAATAGCAGAGTCGGCTGTTGAACTCTTTCATGGGTGAATCTAATGATGGGTGTAGCACATTTAGGACCTAATTACCTTTCAAAGCACATGAGAGTTTTGAGTTCCAAACCATTCGAGATCCAAACCATCACAGGGGATCATTTTACCTGCTATCAGGGGACACTGATGTCATCTGGAGACATTTTTGGCTGTAATAACGGAGGACTGGCTCCTGGTGCATACAGTCCCAAGAATATTGCCAAACAACCCAGAATGCAAAGGACAACCCTACCACAAAGGACTATCTGGCCCCAAAGATTGTGCTGAGGTTGAGGAAATTCTGGGGCTCATGGGGAAGGCACCGAGATGGCCTTGCTTCTTTGGATGCCTTTAGAAAGCGTAAGTTGTTGCAGCCAGCAATGTCTGAGTTTCCAGTGAAAGTGTCCAAAAGAGCCACGTGGTGGTTGGAGAGCGCCTGTGAGCCAATCAAGTGGAGATGCGTGCAGGTAAAGGGGGCGGGGGTCTGGGGCGCTGTGTGAGTCAGGGCTGAGGCTCTGCTGTGGAACCCAGCCCTCCCTAGCAATGTGGCATTCACTTCAAAATCTGAGAAGCAAACAGGCCCTTTCCCGCTGTCACCATGTGGAGCCGCAGAAGTCATTAAACAGCGATTTAAAGGAAGGATGATTATTTCTTTCCCTTCAAACACCATGGTCCGTTAATTTATTTTGACTGAATGTGGAGCAACTGAGCGCTGGACAATGTGTGGAAACACATGCCTCGTCCTCATTATCTCTAATGGGAGTTTCAAAGCCACTCACAGATTTAGCGTCCTATTTGGTCTGACTTGTACAACACCTGTCAGGAGGCTGCTTTCATGCCATGGTATTAATATTTAAGTAATGCGTTTTAAAGGTCAAACTGTGCCTACAGCAATATTCAAGTATAGCACTTCATTTCTGTAAATGGTAGTGCGAAGGACGGGGAGTAGAGACTCGCAGGAGATAGTGGGAAAGTAAAGCCTTGCCCTGCGTAGGAGAGGAAAGCCACGGATGTTTTCACTGCATCTATATAATTAATAAATTGAGACGCCTTCTCTTCCTTGTCCTCCTCCTCTTCCTCCTCCACTCTTCTTCCTCATCTTCTCTTTCTCTTTCTTCTTCTCTTCCCTTGTACCCTGTACAGAAATCTATGCTGTCAGGCTGAACTGTTGCAGAGTCTACTATAGGTGATGAGACCTACCGAAGACTAGCCCCGAGTGAACACGACAGGTTAGGGTCTTACCGTCAGGAGTTTCCCAAGACTCCTGTCTGCCACCGCCATTCACCTCCCCTTTTCTTCACGTCCTTCTGCATACGTCCTGCATTTCTTTCCTGGGAAATGCCTTGACTCAGTCCCTCTGCCCACCTTTGCCTGCCGTGCCGCTCATTCTCAGTAGAGGGAGCTGATCTCTGACATCGTTGCTTTGGGCAGGAGCTCTGCTATGGTCAAAATGTTTGGGTTCCTCAAATTTCTTATGTCAAAATTTTAACCCCATGGTGATGGTATTAGGAGGCAGGGCCAGACTCTTGGAATGGGCTGTGCCATTCAATGAATGGGAGTGGTACCCTCATAAAAGAGAGAGCGTCCTCACCTCCTCTACCACATGAATGTACAATGAGAAGGCACCTTTAACGGGAAGAGCCCTTTCTCAGACACCCAACAGGCTGGAACCTTAATCCTAGATTGCTTTAGCCTCCAGGACTGTGAGAAACACACTTTTGTTGTCTGTAGGCCCCATAGTCTGTGGTATTTTGTTATAGAAGCTTGAAAGTGAATAAGACAAACTCATGAATAAATTTATAAATGTTAATGTTAATATGGAAATTGTAGTAAATTCTTGTCATTTTTTGGCCACTTGACATTCAGTCATGTCTCCTTTCTTTACTCAGGTCTTAGTGCCTGGCTAATGCAATGCATGACAGATTTTACTTCTTTTTTCTCTTTTTTTTGGTACTGGGGAATCAAACTCATGACCTTGCACTTACCAAGCAAGTGCTTGTGCCACTGAGCTAAACCCCAGACTCTTCACTTACTTTTTCTAATTAAAGACAGTTTGTGACCTCACTATGAGCAGTATCTTACTGTTTTCAGTGCCACAGTTGTCTTTGTTCTCTCTGTAACCAACCTGGTCCATTGATTCTCTAAGTCTTTTGATGCTTCCCTTTCAAGAACTTCCATTGCCTGGGAAAACAAAATTTTAATTTGAGTCTTTTCCTGTCGTGTGAGAGTTTTTTCCTAAAGGCCAAAGCTGAGAAACAATATTTGGCAAACATTTTCCAAAGCCCACCTAGTTTTGTGAGCTTTGGCCCTTCTGCTACCTCTTGCCTCTGTGGAAAATGTTGTCTTGGTTATCTGTTGCTGCTGTAACAAGAACTCACAAATTTGATGTCTTAGAACAACACATTTTAAAAAAAATTTACAGTTCCAGAGATTAGAAGTTTAAAATGAGTGTCACTGGGTGAAATTGTGGTGTCAGAGGGCTTCATTGTGTCTTGGAGGCCTTAAAATAGAATCTTGTTTGTATTTTTCCAGCTTCGGGACATCATAGCTCCTATCCTTCCTCTACCTTTAAAGTCAGCAACCTCATCACATCTCCAACACTGACTTCCCCACCTTACACTTTCACTTTTAAGAACTCTGTGGCTGTATTTGGCCCACCTGAATAATCCAGGATGATTTCTCCATGCCAAGATCCTTAATCACATTGGCAAATGCTTCCTTGCCATACAAGGTGATATACTTGCAGGATCTGAGAATTAAAAAGTGTACATCTTTGAAGGGCCATTATTCTGCCTACCATACTAGGGAAAAATATGTTTTCTACATATTTTTATTCTGCTTTTTTCCTTTCTCTGTACATTTGTAAAATTGTAAAATAAAACAGATCTAGAAGATCAAAACTTTTGACTTAGTGAATTATTATAAAGAGCTCTTTAACTCTACCTAGGTAGAGAAATAAAACTTTGCTAGCCACCCTGGAAACCCTCCATATGTCCATTCTAAATCCAGACCCCTTGCTTTCTTGAAATATAGCCTAACTTTATAGTAACTGTAAACACTTTTTATAGGTTATCACTGAAGTGTTTATTCAGACATCGTAGTTTAGTCTTGGCTATATTTAAAAAAAACTTGACATGTCTTTTAAATGTCTTTTAATTTACAAGTTCCTTCACATCCATTTTTTTTATGATATATCTGTTGGGTTCTTTGACCCATAGAGCTTCCCACAGCCTGAATTCTGAAGATCACATGTGCAAAACCGTTCAAGGAGTTCCGCTATTCTTCGATTTCCTGAAAACTGGCAGCTGGATCTAAAATCTCAGTCAGTTTCTATTCCACATCTTCTGGTGAGGCTAGAGGTAGTCATTATTCTTCCTCTAAGAGCCAGAGTGGGTTTGTTTTTGGTCTTTGTTGTATCAGCACATTTGTTGCTCAGTGCCCAGATTCTAACTTGCTGGGGGTTGCAGAATGATTCTAATGATGTTAGCTTTTTTTTTAAAATAAGCATAAAGAGGGAAGAATTTGTGGCTCATGAGATTTGTAGATCTAATACTTATGTCACATTGTGGTTGCCTGGTTGTATGAGAAAGACCTCTTGAAAACTGTTTTGGTTATATTCAGAATGCAGCATGTCAAAAGCGCTCTGCTTGTTATTGCTAGAGTAAGGACCTGGAAGAGTCTTCAGAAGAACTTGAAATGTTTCGGGGGGTTTGGGCTATAAGAGATAAAAGATTTTGGTTGGAGTTGTCTCTGATAGCAGGGTAAGGAGAAAGGATTCCAGTGAGGGCAGTATGTCATAGTTTTAATGGGCCATTTGAATCTTGCGAAGGGAAGGTAGGCTATAGTTGTCTTGAGCACCCCATCTAAGAGGGCTGTGTAGTTGGGTCAGGTTTATCCAGCAAAATCAAGAATTTTCAGGAATGTGGATGGAAAAATTGCTAAGTGGCCTCAAGAGATTTTCTGAGAAGCATTGTCTGTGCCTGTATGGTGACCTGTGGGTGTTCAGCAGAGGGTCCTTTAAAAGCCCCCAACTCCAACAGAGGAAGAGTGTGAAAATGAGACAGGAGAAAGTTGGGGGACAGCTTCTGCTGTCTACATATTGGAGGATGTGTTCTATGGGAAGGAGCTCAAATCAGGATGAAAGATTGAAAGTTTGGTATTAGCAAATTGGATGATGCTGTTCATGTCTGAAAATGAAACCATGGATGCCTAGAGAAGACAAAAGAGGCTTAAGATCTCCCCAATCTGCTGCCAGAGACAGGAAAAGGGGAACTGGTGGAGGTTGTTTATTTTGTAGATAGTGAGAGGAATAAAACAAACTTTTTCTTGATCAAACAATGGAGGAAGTGATTCTTGCAGAGAGGGGCTAAGATAGTGCCTGGGAAGTGAGATTGGAGAATCAGGCAACGGTCTCTTCATGACAAGTCTTGAAGGCTCAGATCAAGGTTTTAAATCATTGAAAATCCTGTGTTGGACCCCACTGAGGTTTTAAGCCTCACTCTAAATGGTTTGCAGTTGCACATAGAAAGAGCACTGTGCAATAGTGCGAAAATGGAGCGAGGGTAGATTGTGACTGTGACCTGCAAGAGAGGGCAGAATGTAGGAACTGGTGGTGGGGAAACTGAAACTTTTTGGGTTCCCTTTCAGGAACTTTCTGGTTCATGGCTTGTTGGCCACATAAATAGTGATGTGCTTAGTGAGTTGCATGCATGAAAAGAGAAGCTGGTGTGCATGAAGGCTGAGGAGTTCAGTCTGGCAGTGAGCTTGAGTTGTCGGACATCCATCCAATCAGAGATGATCAATAGGCAGTTTGACATGTGGGTCTGGCTTGGGAAAGACATCAGGGTGACAATTGCAAAGACTAGTCTCCTCTACATTCTTTTGCCATTGTTACTTATTATTCTGGGGTGTTCTATCTATTCTTTCATGTCTACATTGTCTCCCACCCTTTTAACATTGCTGTTTTTTTTTTTTCCAGAGTGGAGATGGTGCAAGCCAAGACCAGATACTCTTCAGACTGCATTTCTCTCCCTGTGGGTCCTTGAGGACTATTACTACCAGCTTGTTCAAATAGAGATGGGCCCTAACATCAGAAAGGAAGAAGCTTGCGTTTCCAGCCTCAAAAGGATGCTGAGTCCACTGACAAAAATCGCATGAAATGAAAAGACAGATTAAATGTTTCCTCCTTTGATTACAGGAATAATTATCAATTATGCAGCTGTTTATTTTATCAGCATGTCAGCAGATCTTCTGACTAGAATTCTTAAACTGTATCCTTTCAAAGCATCAATAGCAGATTTCCACTTCCCTCTCTCACTCACACACGCCTACTGTTTCTTCACCTAATGGAAGCAATTAACTGTTGTCCTTTTCCTTCTGTGTGGATGTCTACAGATGCACAGATGTATGACCTGGCAAGAAACCCAGTTGTACAGAAGAAAGTGAAAGCCTTCTCCAGGTATCTTCTCAGATGTAGAAAAAAGCATTGTGGCATACATCACTGAAAATTCATCAATTCTGGCATATCATCAAAGAAGAAGAAAGACTTTTAATGAGGTGGGTGAATCTTTGTCAGTTCAATAGCTCCTTTGAAGAAAACCCTCACATTTTCTGCTGCCATAGAAACCATCTTTTTCAAGTGGATTGTAAATAAAAACAGGGCCCTCTGGCTTCATGTTTAGATTAGATATGTATTCCATTTTGAATATGAAAAGTAGGCTGAGGTGTGCGGTCTGTTGATTTCATTCCCATTTTTGTGACTGTGGTCCTCAGGAAAACTTAAGTTAGTCTTTCTGGGTTAGGAGATAAGAAATTTGGAATTTAAAGGTGCCAATATTCATTTTAATGCAGTTAGAAGCCTCTGCATAGTTAAAGCAGTGTCATAGATTCCCTGTGGAATTTCTCATAGGGCCTGCAATGCCAAGGCTGTTGCCATTTGGAGACATTTCATGTGTTTACCACATCTGCTTTGCAAGGAGAATCCAGTGTTTCATTAGAGAGGACAAGGTTGCTTTCAGGTGGATGTTTGCCATTTGTGGATCAGTCTTGCGTCTTGACTGGCAGTTCGTGAATAGCACACCTGGGGGAGTCTGAATGGATGGGAGTCGGGTAGCAGGGGCTTGCTCTTGCTGTCAGCTGACATAGCAGAGGACAGACTGCAGCTGCAAGGCATTCTGGGAGTTCTAGGACTTGAAAGCTTTCTTCACTAACCTTGAGGTAAAGCTTAAATGATTTTGCACATTTAAAATGCACCTCAGGAAAAAATGCAACTCAGGAAAATGTCACCTTCAAAATGCTGCTTATTCACCCTTGGATTTAGCTGAATGTTCCTCTTTTGCATTTTCTTAGACTCCATCTTGTCACTCAGAGAATATTGAAATTCTTTGTTGATGCTTTTGCCTCACCCATCAGATTATCCACTCTCTAAGCACACTGATTCTCTATTCTTATATGCCAGTGCCCAGTCCAACAGCCTGCACACATGAAACCCTTGAGAAGTATCTTTCAGACTGCGTTAAAGTGGGTTGAAATGCCGTAACCTGTTACCTACACAAAGCTTCTCAAATGCAGCTACTACTTATTTTTGAAATAATCGAATAACAGTTAATATTTGTTAAGTAATTAATGTTATATTATCACTTTTAATGTTCATTTCAAATCTTATAAGGTATATTGTATTATTGTTTCCATTTTTTTTCATAAGGTGAAAATGAGTCAGAAACATGATTTACTTGAGTTTATGCTTCTGGGAAGTAGTAGGTCTGGGATCTGAACCCAGATTTTCTAATTCCAGGGCATATAGCAAGTACCATGATACTATCCTGCCTCCCAGGCCCAAGTGTAGTGTCTTGTTTAGAAAAGATATTAATAGATGCCTGTTGAATAAATACATCTTACAGAAGCTTTGGTAGTGCAAAGTTATTAAATATGTCTGGTTTGTTGCTTAGCAGTAGTCAATGGCTAGTTTCTCAGAGTCATACTTGTTTGACATTAGGGTATAATTTAGGCACTCATGGGAGATGTCCACAAATGCTGAGCTTCCCATGACTCCAGGTGCATAGTAAATCGCACTTCCCTATGGCTTTCTGTAGTGCATGGCCACGTGATTTGCCTTAGCAAATGAAATGAGCAGGATGGGTACGTGTCACTTCCAGGGTGCTCTCGATTACATTCTCTTATCCCAGTGATGGTGACTGGACATGCATGCCAGTGTGGCTGAGGCTGCTGAGCGACCTCAGTAACCATTCATGTTGATCACATGGGACACAAGGGAGAATTCGTGGCACAGTCTACTGTGCACTGGTCACCAGTTTATCTGAGTCTATTGAGACAAAGCACCCTTCCTCCTCACAGGTTTACATGAATCAGATTCATAAGCAACAAGGAGTAGTCAAAGCCCATGATTGATTCAGGGAAGCTGTCAAAGGCAGATGGAACTTCAGTATGCCCTGGTGGTACTCAGAGGCCACAGGACTCACTGTGCTGAAGTGCTGATGATCATCTCATTGCTAAGGGGGAAGGATTAGGGACTGGAATAAAGTGAAGGTCTGTCTGACCAGCTCCCCCTTATCTAGAATATGCATCCCCAGTTATTCCTGAGAATTACAAAGAAGAGACAGCTGGGTCTGTCCAAGGCGACCTGGAGAATGGTGGGGCAGAAATAAACCATCCTCTGTTGTAAGTTATCAACATTAGAGGTTGCTTGACACTAAAGCATAACCTCATCATCCTAATGGAAACAAATATCAATCATTGCTCTACTCTGAATTCAATCATCTGGAAATCCCTGACAGTGGTAAGGGATCTCAGTACCAGAGATCTTCAGTAGATCTTTGGGACTTCACAGTTATTAAATTATTTTTCCTACCATCCTCTTTCAGTGCCAAGAGCAAAGTGTTGTCTTAATTCAGAAATGCTTAATGTTATGTACAAGACATAGCTTCTTTTGGAAATATTACTAGTATTGTTTCTGTTTTGTTTTGTTTTGTTTTTGGATTTGGGAATGTCTTGGGTCATATTCTCCAAAAACAGATCCAGAAATGAGCATCTGTGAAAGAAGAGCTCCCAGGGCAGACCAGTGAAAGGAGGTGAGGAGCAGGATGGGAAAAGGGAGAAGACAAGCCAGGGCATGGTGTCAGCCTGAATCTTTAGTAAGATCCAGCAGGGAACTCTAAACAGTAAGTACTCCAGTGCTTTCTCATCTGGAAGGCAGGGAGCTTGTCGCTGCCACTTAATGGTGGTCATGAATAGTTGTCTCAGTCAGAATATGGGGGTGACCCTCTAGCAAGACAAAGGCACCTTTCCAAGATGGTATGCAGCACTTTGAGCTTTCAGTGGAAAGGGTAATGATGTGGGAGCGGGGCGAGTGTTTTACAGAAATAGTTAATTTTATGGTATTTCTTTGTTTTAGCCTATTTTAAACTCTGTTTTTTGGACACCTGTCAAGGAGAAATGAAAGATTGGCCTCTTCATTTCTGTGTGACAATGAAAGACAAGGAAATGTGGAGAATGACTTCCTGTCATCAGGAGGGCCATCACAATGAAGGGTAAAGTTAGTACTTACGACTTTTGTGTGTGGCATCAGAGAATCGCCCGCTAGCTTCTGGACACTCTTGGCATGACAGATGTCTACTCCACACTGTAAATGGGCTTCACTTAATAAAATTTGACATACATAAATCTAAATGGACCACAGAGACAAATTAGGGCACATCTACTTACATTTCTAAAGCATTTACTGAAGCTAAAAGGGCAAACACAAGCATTCCTGGAAACAGATTCCAAGAAATTGAAAATAATAATCTTCTGCAGGAGATTAAAAAATGAGGTTACTAAAAGAGATTAGAAAGTTTCTTTCCTTTTAGATTTTTAACGTTGACTTATGTGGGGCCACAGGGTTATTAGCCTGGATGGAATGTGGAGGAGATGACCTTGCGAGGTTGCTCAGATGTGATCAAGCTGCAGGGAAACTGAGATCCCACCTGTGTGTGGTAAGAGCTGTTTATGTGCCATACCAAGCAGCCCAGGCACATATGGAAGCAACACCAAACACTGACCACCGTCTAGCTCAGAGCATTATGTTTGTGTGACTTCTGTTCCATGCATCTGTCACCAAGAAAGAAGGAAGCTTGTGATTATCTTTATCTTAGACGGGCAAATGAATGTGTAAAAGTTGGGAAAAAGGCAGACATCGTATTTGCCAGAAGCTCAGAAGCCACCAGAAGCTGTAAGTAAATGTGAGAATCAATTTCTTATTGCTTGGAAATGTTACCAGCATTTCAGTTTAACTGCAAATAATGTGAGATTTAAAACAAATTCCAAAATATGTTTCTGTTTAGAAATGTTTTAAACTTTGGTCTTTATCAATAACCAAATATTCTCACTCTACAAAAAGTTCTGACATTTTACTTCCAAATATATATTTTTCTTCTGGTGCATATTCTGACCCATTACCCCTTTCTGTAACACACAGTTGTACAAGCAGCCAAACAAACAGTATCCCAACCTTTAGCTGTGCTATGTTGGCTCCAATTTAAAAGTTATTGTTCTCAGTAAAATAACTTTCAGCATGCTGTGTTTTACTGTTCTGTTCTCATGCTTATGTGATTATTGTTTTTTAAGAAGAGGAAATAGGCAAAATTAAATTAATCTTTTACTATAATTTATTTTTTAATGAGTAAGAGTACTCGATGTGCAAAGATGTGCAACTGGCCCCCCCCCCTTTCAGGTCTTGAATTGCCTGATTCATTGTGCGGTCTTACTGGGTGAATTCTGGGGCAAACTTTGCAGTAAAATTGCATTTCTTGGCACTCCAGGTCATGTATAGTATTATCCCTGGTATGATCAGCAGGAAGGAGGGCATTAAAGCTGATTGGGACAGGTAGATGCGGGTGCAGTAGTATAACGTCATGTCCACAGATTTTTAAATTTTCTTCACTTTAAGAGATGGAGCTTGTCTTCGCTCAGGATAGACTGGGTAACTCGCTTTTTAAAGACTAGACTGAGGCAGGAGTGACAGTGAGGCTGCTTTTGGAGACAAAGAGACGAGGTCATAAAATGCACTCCCCACACCATCCTGTTGTTCATTTTGGGACATGCCGGCCAACACATGTCACCAGGAGAAGGGTCTGCGTGGCAAAGAGCCATGGCTTGGGGCTGGTAGCCATGGGAACAATCCTCTTCGAAAGTGGATTTTCCCTCCGAGGACTTACAGCCCTGTTTCATGACAAATGAGATGGAGCTAGGGCTACCTATCTAAACTGCTTCCAAATTCCCGACTCACAGGAACTGTGAGATAATAAATGCTATTATTAAAATTAGCTACTGTTATGTTATGTTTTAAACCACGAAGTTGTGGTGGGTAATTTGGTACACAGCAGCAGATAACTAACCCAGTGGGTACTGAGGGAATCAGAATAGGTATTATGTGTCCTTGTTTCTATTTATCTGTCCAACCTTCATATATGGAAACTTCTTCACTGCACTGTCAGGGTTACAAATGTGCGTGGAGAACGAAGAGTGTGTTTTCAGCAGAGGGAATGGAAATCCACTGGGCTGGAGGCTCTCCATTTGTCTCTCCAGATTAACTCTTTACTCTTTCCACTTTGGTCTGTATCTCAAAAGACTGCATTTTCTCCACTGGGCTCCCTTGTTTCCTGGGTTCTGCTAGACTTGGCCAGCAGGCAACACCAGCAGAAGGTGAGAGTGTGAAGGAGAGGGTAGAAACCAGGGAGATTTCTTTCCCTGGTTCCTTCCCTGCTGTCAACAAGTGGTCAGACTGGTTCTATCCTTGATGGGTAGACCTGTTACCAGCCTTCTCTTGCTCGTTCCTTTAGTTGCCCTTTTATGCTGAGCAGTGGTAAGGGCTTCCCACTGTTGCTAGCTGTGGGCTGCTTGGTTATCTATTCCTGGTTTCTCTTAATTCTGTTCCAATCCCTGCAAATGGTCCACAAGCATCCCTTATACGTATGTTACCTGATTCTGGCTGGGACCCAAACGGACACCTCCATGTGGGCTTCCTTTGGTTTCCTGATGCATATTTACCCAAGTAGAGGACATGACTTTGGCTCAGTGGGCTGTATATTAACGCTAGTCTTCTTTTTCTTTCATCTTCTCTTCTTTATTATAGTATTATCAGTCTCTTTCAGAATAAAATTTTATGCTGAACACTAAAATAACATGTGTAAAATTATGCAGAGAGGTCTGCTCAGTTTGAAGTAGTCAGAAAAACAGGCATCCCATCCATATGGTTCTCTCTCTCTCTTTCCCCCTCTCTCTCCCTCTCACACAGAATCCCTTAGAGTTATGCAGAACCCAATGTGAAAACCAACACTTTGGCAGGTTATGCTGGGGATGAAGAAGAGATTGCATTTCCCAGATATGGTGTTGACTATGTGACTTCTTTTCCCTCTGCCTACTTCTTTTTTTTGCTGTCTACCACCTCTGATCTTACTCTGAGCTTCTCACTTTAAATATAACCTCTTTACCTGATAGTGTATGTATAATTAGGAAGCGGGAGGTTCAAGGTTCTATATTGCCTTCAGCATCCTCAGGAACACAGACACATTCCACTTCATTTCTTGCCTATATTTTGGGTGTGGTCTCTATCCTAATGGCCCACAGTGGCTGCTTGAGATCCAACCATCACATTTACATTCCAAGAAATCAGATGTAAAGAGAGAAATGAGGCATATCCTTCTGCTTAAGGACATACCCCCGAGGCTGCACTCAACACATCACTTTATACTTCACCGAGAAGTTAGTGCTATGTCTAACTGAATCTGGAGGGCACAGCCTGCTCTGAGCAACTGTATGCCCTACAAAAACATCAGGGGTCTTATCTTGAGGAAGAAGGGAACTTCTGGGCTACCATGCCTCTTCCTGATATCTCTGTGTGGTCACCCATAATTTGTCTTTCTTCTTCCACCCAGGGAATTTGAGAACCTCCTCCTTTCCCAAGCTGAACCATTCATATGTGCTTCAATCTCATCCCCTCCATGGTCATTTCAAATTGCAGTCTTGTTTTTAGCATTATATTGAATGTGTTAATTCCTCATTGTATTTCTGGCAACAGACATTTCCCCTGCATCTATCATTTATCACATTTGATTTCTTTGAAGCTGAAGTTATTCCACAGAGGTTTATTTATGGTGTCTAATAAATAACAGAAAATTACTCTTCTGCGTACCTGTTACTCTTTTAGATGTTGTGAACTTGCTTTAATTAAAAAAAAACTGATGGTGCATAATTTTTCGATGTTCTATTAATGGTACTATTTTAAAGTCCATCTATTGACTCAGAATACATTATTTTAGGAAATAGTAAGCCTGTTCTGTTTCATTTTGGCTGGGCTATTCAGATCTAAGAGATTACCTGTAATTTCAAACCAGAGAGGACTCTGCAGGGAAATTTCCATTTCAGATTAAATGTTACCGGGGCTGCGATCTGTGGTTGGCCTTATAAATGTGTCTGACTCAATACAGAGAGGCCGATGATGCTAAAAGAAGAATATTTAATACTTGTATATCCTTGGAAAAGGAAGCATACCACGGCATACAGGTTCACCTGAGGGAGCCCAAGTTTTGACCCAGAGGCAGAAGCAGGAGCTAAAGGAAATGATGTCTTAGAGCCTTTATTACGGCTGCTGTAGGAAAAGCAAGGCAAAGCAAGGCAAGGCAAGGCAGAGAGCTTAGGATTGGGTAGTTTTAATCCACCTGGAAGGATTTGAGCTTAGCTGTTGTCTCTGCTTGGACCTGATCCTGCAGTGATTTGCCGAGAACTCTCACCGCTCAGAGTGCAAGAGCCACAGAGAGAAGGTGTTTTGGAGTGTGGCCCCTGCATATGCAAAGACCAGGCTCCCAGTTGAGCCCTTTGTTGTATCTAAGAATTGGCTATCCCTGGGATGGGCCGTGTGTCTCTGGTTCTCAACGTTTTAAAGATGTCAAAATATCATAAGATACAGCAAATAAAAAACACAATCCACAGAGCTCACCATCATTCTCTTAAATCTTGTCTCGTTACCTTACTGCTCCTCCTTTTTCCTTTCACTGTCAATCTGAGCTTCAGTAAACTTCAGACTTGCACCCCTTGCTTCTTTTTCTTTACCTATTTCAGTTTGGAGTTGACCATGTGCCCTCTCAGGGCCTTAATCAATGTCCCTGTCTATCCAGGATAGGCATGTGGTTTGGACCAGGAAATGTTTTTCTGGACCTCCTCTGCTTCTCTCTTTGTAAAGTGCGTGTGGAAATTACACATTTTTTCTCCGATGTGTACCTTTCATCTCAGAGTCTGTTACCAGCCCCAGCACAGGGGCATCTTCTGAAGAGAACAAGTGGAGGATAATCTTCATCACAAAAGTGCTTTCCTTGGAGAACAGAGGAGGGAAGATGTATCTGTGGACCTGACAGGGAAAGGCAGGGACATAGTTCAAAATCCCCCACTATCCAGTTGAATATACAGCACTCTAACTCTGCTTATTCAGGCTGAGCATCCTTAATACAAAAACTCCAAATCTGAAATCCTCTGAAATTTGGAACTTTTTGAGTGTCAGCCTGTTGCCACCAGAGGAAAATTCCACACTTTACCTCATGTGACAGCTGGCAGTCAAAACACAGGTGCACTATGACTATTAAAAAGATTACCTTCAGGTTATAGGTGTAAGGTTTATGTGAAACATAAATGAATTTTGTGTTTGGACTTCGATCCTATCCTCAACATACCTCATGAGGATCACAGAGTTTGAAAACATCAGAAATCTGAACTACCTCTAGTCCTAAATATTTCCAACAAGGGATACTCAACATGTTTATTAATCTGTGCGGTCATGCTTTATTGGTCTCCATGATACTAACGCCTGCTGTTTCCCTACACAGGCCACTGGTAGCAGGGACACAGGTCTTTGTCAATCGGCTTACTTATTTCCACCTCTGGTATTGTGTCTTTGCTGTCCTTTCTGCCTTGCATGCCTTCTCTCCTTCGTTTTTCCTTTTCTGTTCATCTTCAAAGTTCAGTGTTTGTATTCCTGACTTTATTCTCTGATTTAATTGGCCTATATTGAGCTGTACTTTTTGGTTCAGAGTCAGTTCGAAAATACTCCTTAACTAATCCTAGTTGGTATACACGTATTAACTTTCCAAAGGTACCCCTTAACTAGTCCTGCCTTTACATATGTGCTAGCTTTTAAAATTGGATTCTAGGCTGTGGGTGATTGGAGGCCAGTCCTTAGGTTACCCTGCTGATGCTGAGTGTCTCGAGTTCCGTTTCCATAGTCTGTTTCTCAGTGGCATGCCGCTACCCCTCTTCCACCAACTGAGAAAGTTCTTATAAAGCCATGCTGCTTCACAGTTCACTCCTTTTACCTATATTGGCACTTCGCCTCCATTGCCATCACTGTTTTGTTAGCTTCCTCTTGCTACTTTGAAACACCATCAGTTCTGTAAGCCTGGGCTCACTTACCTGACTCTCCTGAGGCTGTAAGCCCCTCCAGGGAGCAATGCCTGGTGCACAGCAGGGGCTTACGAGCTACTCTGAATATGACTGAGAAAAGCGCCCATCTTTGTACACTTTCTGTTCCCCTCCACCCAGACTGCACCACAACTATTTTATCTTGAAAGCTGCTGTTTTACCGGCAGAGAGGGACAGAGTGCACCATGAATTATGGATTCCATCTGAGCCTTGTGGAGACAATCTGAATATTTTCCCTGTGGGTGCCTGAGTGAACCAAATTAGCCCCACGCTTGTCAGCTTCCTCCCTCTCTTTGTGCTGCAGATGAAAGTGTAAGAAGTGAAAACTGGAACTCTCTTGACCTTTTCAAGTCTTCAAGTAACGATTTTCTAGACAGATAAGGCTAAATTGGTATTGGATCTCAGCCTAAGAGTGGGGCGGGTGGCTGCTTATGAGCTGCGTGCCTCTTGCTCACTGCTTTATTTTCTTCTCTTCTGCTCGATGGAGGAAATTAAAACTCTGATGGTCAGATTAGGTGGTTCTAAGTTGCTGGCCCTTGCCTAGTGCTGCCAATGTGAGAATTAGGCTTATCTACCGGTTCAGGTGAAGAGGTCGATAATTCGAACACTTGAAGAAATAACTGAGGTAATCAGATCCTTAAACTAAAGAACTTGTGAATTGTTTAAAAAAAGAAAAGAGGAAAAAAAAAAACTCTCCACAAACAAACCAAACAAAAACAAACCCCAAATATCTTCACTCTGAATGTCCCAGCCACAGAGTGAAAGGTCACTAACCTAGAATAAAGAGGAGGGAGCTGTCATTTGGAGGGCTGCCTTCCTCCCTGAACCACCTCTATTTGTCATTTCTCTGAGCTAAGGTGTCACAGTGAAATTGCATGGTAGCTAGGGACACTCTGTTGCTGGCTGGTATTAACATCCCTCTTATCAAGGTGCTTAGCTAGGCTGGGGCTGCTGGGTCTTTGCATTAAGCTATATCCCCAGCCCTTTTTTATTTTTTATTTTGAGACAAGGTCTTGCAAAATCCCTTGCCAACTTACTAAGTTGCCCAGTCTGGGCTCAAACTTGTTTTCCTCCTGCCTCGTGTTTCAGATTTTGAAAGTATGTTTGTATGTAATAGATGCTTAGCAAATATATGGTGAATGAATGACGAAACAGTTAATATTCAAAAGAAAAAACAAGAGCAAGGTGCATGTTTTTATTTGTTTGTTTGTTTGTTTTTAGTATTACATGAGACAGTTGCTTTTCCTGGGGATTAGTGTCTTAAAAAAAAACAGTTATAGTAATACCAAATCTCCACAAATGCTAGCATTATTATTCTACATATTTTCAGCATTTCTCCTAGACTACACTGGGAGCTATGTGCAAAGCTCTTTTTGTTTCTTAGGGGAAAATCTCTTCCTTGGCTGATGAGATTAAAGAGCTAAATCCCTGTGTACCTAGCCGACTGCGATCAGGGTGGCACCTCCGTCCCTAGTGCCTTAACTGCTCCAGATCTGGAAGGAGGGTCAACAGCAGCTCAAAAGGACTCCAGGAACCCGGGATGAAGTGTGAGCAGCAGGGAAAAGGGTGATGGGAGGGAGCTTATCTCTCCTTCGGATGGGGAGTGAGCAAGCAGGATGAGGCCCCTCAACAGCCAGCCGAGAGAGGTGCAGGCCATCGCCACTCATCCCTGGGCTGGCCCCACACAGCATCCAGCAGGAGGGACTGCGGCTGCATTTGCGTGAC
>RJWM01015848.1:0-46848 GCA_004363535.1 Dasyprocta punctata | reverse complement strand
CCTCCACTCTTCTGCTCCTGGAGGTGTGGAGGTTTGGGAGCTAGCAGGGAGACCTAGTCATCTGTTCCCTCCATCAGCGAAGGCTTTCCAGAAACATCCCACCCTGCCAGTCCCCTGCACCAGCTCCTTAGAGCAAGTACCGTCCTCTGGGTGCACGGGGGGTGTTTTCTGGAACACCTGCTGATACACAGGGTCGCTTGTCTCTTAGGAAGTGGTGCACTCCCTCGTGTCTGCATCTTGGTCCTTTTGTTTGCATGTTTTGTTTTGTTTTGTTTTGAGACAGGGTCTCGCTATGCAGTTCAGGCTGGCATTGAACTCACTCTGTAGCCCCGGCTGGCCTCAAACTTGTGGCAATCCTCCTGCCTCAGCCTCCCTAGTGCTGGGACTATGGGTGTGCCATTTTTAAATTTTTGGTGCCAGGGATGGAAACCAGGGCCCTGAGCATGCCGAGCACAGTTTCGAGCCTGGCAAGATCTCCTAAAACGTCCTTTGTGTCCCTTGCCCTTCATGGAGGTGCCCAGGCGAGGCCTGTGCATGACTGTCGCTCTGCTGCCCCTCTGTCAGTGCATCTTCTCGGCGCTACTTGAAAGTTAGTTGCAGCCCTGGTGTCCTGGCCCCCGAGAACTCCAGTGCGTACTCCCAAAGCCGGGGCAGCTGCGGCCCCGCTGTGTGGTCGGCACCCTGCCCTCAGGGTTGCCCTGGCCTCCCCACCGTCCCTGAGGGGGCATAAGTGAGATGCAGTGATGGAAATGAGAAAAAAGAAATGAGCACGTCCTGACTTGTTTCATTAAAGAGTAAGGCTTCATGTAATTTAGAAACCTCGACAGAAGCTGGGCCTGGTGCACCCCTCCAGCTCCAGCTACTCAGGAGGCTGAGGCAGGAGGATTGCTTGAACCCAGCAGTTAAAGCCAGCCTTGGCAACATAGTGAGACGCTAGCCAGTGAGAATTCAGGACCGTGTGACATGAGGCCCAGCAGGGCAGACGTGCAGGCAGAGCTGGCTTGCCCTCCAGAGCCGGGTTTTAGGGGACGCAGTGAAGGAGGTGACTGGAATACAGACGCAGAGGCCGGGCCCAGGGCTCGCGGTGAGTGGGAGTGGCTTGTAATCTTGGGCGCAGCAGCACAGCTTTTCTCGGTAAAAAGATAACTGTTATCATCCACCGGGGCCTCGTCCTAAGGGATGTTGCGGACCCCGGGTCAGGGGGCGGCTCCGGCCGATTGGCCAAGGGCGACTGGGGGCTGCGCGGAGGCCGTGGGCGTGGCCTGTTTGGCCGTGGGCGTGGCCAGTGGAAGGTGGGCCATGGTGGCTGCGAGGACCGAAAGTGAGACTGGGACCCGAAGCATCATTCTCCGCCCAGGGCGCCGAGGCCCTCAGACCCCGCGGTCTGATTTCAGGATGGACCAGGCGGCCCGTGCTCTCGTCCTGGCCGCAGCGCCCCGTCCCCGTCCGTCCCAAGCCAGAGGCCTGCAGAGCTCCTGGCTGGGCCGAGCTGGTGGGCCATGGCGGTAACACCGGGACCCGCAGGGGGCGCTGAGCGCATGGAGGCAGGGCCACCCTGGATTCTGCCCCTGGGCCCAGGCCAACCGCGCTCTCCTAGGGGCTTCCAGGAGCTCCGCCCTGTCCTCCGGGGAGCCCAGGCTCCGCCCTGCGCTGTCCTCCGAGGTGGCCCCGGCCAGCCAGGGCTGTGTAAGGCCCTGGGTTGAACCCCTAGTACTCCCGAAAAACAAAAGTTGCGTTTTTAGGAATATGCAAAACAAAAACATCTTGATCACGTTCCTGATTGGCTTTTTTTTTTTTAGATAGGTCCCACTGTGCTGCCCAGGCTGCCTTGAAGCCCTGGGCTTATGGGATCTTCCTGCCTCAGCCTTCAAGTAGCTGGGGCTGCAGGTGTGTACTGTCAGTGTTTTATGAAGCCTCCTGGGAGATACACAGGGGACAGGCAGGCCCAGTGTCTGCGCTTCCTCAGTTACCTGTGGCCTGAAGATCAAGTGAACCATTGTTGGTTTCCACAGTGTCTTGGTTACTTTTCTCTCTTTGCTGAGACAGAATCCCTGACGCTCAAATCCAGGGAAGGAAAGGTTTATTCTTACCGTTCTTGGGGATTTCAGTCCATGCTCAGTTGGCTCCAAGGCCGTGTGGCGTGGCGGGGCCGCTATTCATGGCCACTGCAGTAGCAAGCGTGAACCTGCGAGAGAGAGAGACCCGCCTTCCTCTCTACCCTCACACTGTATGTCGGCTCCACCCCTGGGCAGGTGCGGCACTCACGCCACCAGCCCCAGCACCAGACAACAAGCCAATCACGAACGCCAGACCCAGCCGCGTCCATGATTACATGAGGACTTGGGGGACACAGGACTTTATCCATGACACGCAGTGAGGTCCCCGCCAGGCACCCCCATGCCTGGGATGTGGGGCTCCCTGCGCGTCTTGCTGCCCCGTCACAGGGCTGCAGTGCTCGTGGTCAGCATGAGGGCTGAAGGCTGTGAAGTGGCTGTTTTAGGTGAAAACATGAAGCTCTTGATTAGTACGGAAAGGAAAGCTATATGCCGCGGTTGCTGAGATCTAGTGAGAGGCCACGTTGACTTAGCTCTCCTTGCACTGCATTCGTATTTGTCATTGTTAAGCAACAATACCATCTTCCTCCTACTGTGCCTGATTAATAAGGAGCCTTGGCATTTATGTGCCTATGAAAAGCATAGCATGTATGGGATGAGTGTCCTCTATTTTAGAACCAGAAATGTCTCAGATGCAGAGTTTCTGGATGCTGGAAAACTCGCCACGCCTTTACCACCCTTCATCTGGGGTCTCAGCCTGCGTGGGGCTTGGCTCCCCCGTGGTTTTGGGCAGCTGCGGGAGTCCTGGATGTGCTGCATAGGAGAAAGGGTTACTGTGCCGAGCCCTGAACCCAGCACTCTCCGGGCAGTGGGCTCTGCTGGGCTCCGTGGCCGGGGAGGTGGCGTGATGTGGAAACCCCACAACGCTGCAGGTCGGTTCGCGTGCGGGCAGGCCAGGCCCAGGTCCTGGGAGTCAGTGGGCAGCTGTGGGCCGCTCGATGGTGCTCTGGGCCTTGGCACCGCAGTGCGTGTGGGGCACTGAGGCTGGGGTTTGGAGAGTAGTTTAGAAGCCTCGCCCTTGGATGATCAAAGACTGGCTCTGGGCTGCAGGACTGGCTCAGGGTGTCGGTGCGGACCGCCTGTTGTTCCCACCTTCCACAGGCCCTGTCCCACAGGTGTGGGCTTCCTGCATCCCGGTGTTTCACACCTGCGCCTTTTCCTTGGCGCTGAGTTCTGGCTTTGTCTCAACAGCACGGTGTTTGCGCGTGCGTGTTGTGAGACACGCAGCCGCCCCAGCCGCACTGCCGGGCACCCAGCCCGCCTCTTGGTGTCCTTGCTCGTCTTGCTCTTCTGCGAGCTCTGCCGGGTCCTCTGGCCCCGCCTCATTCTTTGTGTCGTGGAGAAGTTGATGGATGCGGCTCGAGCCCACTGTGTCCCTCGTGCTGTCCCAGTCCTGGTTTTCAGGTCATAGCCCTCCATCCTGTGGGTCACCACCCGTTGGGGTGGAAGGAATTCTTGGGGAGCTCCCTATCAAAGCCAGGCCGCACTGTTCCTGGGCCCACCAGGTCCCAGCCTCGAGGCCGCCCGGACTCCCCGGGGCTCACACCAGTCCGCTTCACGTGGCGGACATGAGGCTGAGTTTCTCTCCCCCGTGCAGCGTATCTACTACCTTTCCCTGGAGTTCTACATGGGCCGCACACTGCAGAACACCATGGTGAACCTGGGCCTCCAGAGCGCCTGCGACGAAGCCATCTACCAGGTAGGGCCCCCAAGGACACTGGGATGAGCCGTTTGCCTCGGGCCGGGGAAGAGCTGAGGAGACCTCTTCCCCCGCCTCACCCCATTTTCTGGGCTTGGCCAGGAGGGTGCAGGGGCCCCACACCCTGCCCTGCCTTCCTCTCAGTGGTTGGGTCGGGAGTGCAGGGTGGGCTTTGGGGACACAAGACCTGCGTGGCCATGAGGTGGCTGGGCCTTGGGGACCCCATCTCCTCCAGGGTCGCCCCCAAGCCTGGTCAGGAGGAATTACGTAGCTCAGCTGGGGTTCTGTGCTCCACACGAAGTGACACCAAGAGGTCCTAGAGGTGACTGTCTCAGTCCTGTCCTGGACCAGGCTGTGTCTGGGAGTGCGGACCGTGCAGGGCTGTGGGTTTCCCAGCTGTGTTTTGGAAACATTCTCTTACCCAGTTCTCATGTGTTATGAGGACTTGGGGACCATGTGCACCGCACCGTACGGCATCTGCTTGTGGTTTTATCACAATGTGTGCATGACCGAGACGGGGGAGTGCAGACGGGCGCATACCCTGAAACTCGGCCCATTTCTTTCTCACGAGTTACTCCACTTGCAGTTCAGCCGGGCACCCTTGGGTCTGAGAGGTTTTCCTGAGGACTGGGCTGTCCCAGTCGCAGCCTTAGTGGCTGGGTCGCTGGATGCAAGGGCCGGTGCTGGGGTGGCGGCAACTGCCCCCAGCCCACTGAGGAGCTGGTGGGGACGGAGCTGGGACCGCACCTGCAGACTGGAGCCATGCCTGCCCTGCCGAGCACTGGTCCCCCCACTCACAAGGGGCAGCTGGGAAAGTCACCCCGGCTGTCGCTGGACTCCCTGGTTACCTGAGCCAGGACTGGGCAGCACTGGGCTCCAGTGGCATGTCCAGAAGATAAGGACAGTCACACGGTTGGGCCCTTGCACAGACTCTAATTCCTTCCCGGCCTAGGTCACTGCAGGTCCTGCCTCCAAAACAGGAAGTGTGATGTGGGTCTGGTGTCCAGAAATATAAATAGCCCATAGCTGGACAATAACAAGACAGACAACCCACTTTAAAAATGGACAAAAGCCGGGCATGGTGGAGCACACCTGTAATCACTGGACTCGGGAGGCTGAGGCAGGAGGATCACCATGCATTCGAGGCCAGCCTGCACTACTTAGTGAGACCCTGTCTCAAAAAATAAAAACATTAAAATGGACACGGCAGCTGCGCAGGGTGGCACCCTGCTGTAATCCATGCTGAGGGAGGCTGAGGTGGGAGGATTACAAGTCTGAGTCCCCTCAGGCAACTTAGCGAGACCCTGTCTCAAAAGCTAAGCACAGCTGGGGGTGCAGCTTGCCGTGAAGACCCTGGGTTCAGTTCCCAGTCGCGGGAAGTTGCTTTGGGAGTTCGGCTCAGTCACACACACTATTTTGCAGTTGGTTCCATTTGCTTCTTACACGCTAAGCCATCTGTGACGCAGATGTTTCTTTTTACCCCTCCTGATGCAGCAGGTTCTAAGTGGGTCTGGGTCTGGGCCACTAGGCTAGGACTAGTTTGTTTTTTCCCTTGTTTGTTTGAGACAGGCTCATGCTATGTAGTTCAAGCTGGCCTTGAACTCCTGGTGTTTCTCCTGCTTCAGCGTCTCGAGTGCTGGGATTACAGGCCTGCACCATGATGCCTGGCAGAGCTGGTTTCTGACTTGAGGGTGTCTTCGGCCCTTTTCAGTCTTCTCTCTCTCGAGTGGACTGGAGTTTCGCAGGAGCTGTGTGGTGTACTGCGACAGACAGAACTCTGAGTAGACTATCCCTGGGAAGAGATCTATAAAAACGTAAAAAAGGATAAAACAATGCCACTTCCCACAATGGTGTTTTGTTTTTTTTTAAATGAAGTTATTTTGCTGGGCATGGTGGCAAAGACCTGTAACTCCAGCACTGGGGAGCCTGAGGCAGGAGGATATCTGCAAGTTCAAGGCCAGCCAGGGCTACAAAGTGAGACCCTGTCTCAAATCACCCCCCGCAAAAAGGAGTCATTTTTAATGCACTGTAAAACCTTCTGAAGGGGAGGAGAATGTGGACCATTTGTCTTTTGTGTGTGGTGGTTTTAAATTAGTAGTTTTTTGTTTTTTTAATTTTTATATACTTTTGATAAAGGGTCTCATTATGCAGTTCGGGCTGGCCTTGAGCTCATTGTGTAGCCCAGACTGCCTCAAACTTGCAGCGATCCTCCTGCCTCAGCCTCTTGAGTGCTGAGTTTACAGGTGTGTACCACCATGCCCGGCAATTAGTAGTTTTTCAAATCAATACTTTCTAACAGAAACAACCCAATGTCTGTCACAGAAGGTTGAGACCCACTAAAAGAAAAAGTAGTTTTTCCTTAAAATTTTGGTTTATGTTAGCATGTAATGGGTTACTGTTATTTTAAAATGAATTTACACACACATACATACATACACACTTTAAAATTTTTCTACATTTTGTTTCTGATTTGATAATTGGTGATTGATATAGTTACACAAATACAAAGTGTTTGGTTCCTCCTAAGTCCAGAAAGTTTGAGCACTGCGGACTCAGGTAACGGAGCAGCTTGTGGAATCTGTGCAGGGCGGCTTGTGCCCGAGAGCCGAGTCTACCTTCCGGCTGCTAGTGGAACAGTTCATGCTGGGACTTTGCCGCTTTCTCTCTGACTTTCAACGTGCTATGTCCACCTCACAGGATTGTTTGGATTCAGTTGGCTTAACCACAGGAAAAGTACCTTTAGGTTTTGGCTTTAAAATGTCATGTAACTAGCATTTGACCACATGAAATTAGAGAATTTCTAAAACTTTTTGATGCCACTGATGGTGCTTTTGTCTCATCTACTTGAGAAGCTGAGGCAGGAAGGTCTGCTAAGCCTAAAGATCCAGGCCAACCTGGGCAACATAGTGATACCTTGTCTTGAAAAGAAAAACAAAACTTCAGATCACTGGACTCATAGGAGGCCACGTGTTACAATCTGGTCACTGTTAATAGGTGAGTAAGCTGGCAGTACTATATCTGGCTAATAAACTGTGTCTGATTTTAAATTAGCAGTTTTGGAGTACCTGAAAACTTTCATTCTGGGCATTGCTTTAATGTCAAGTTTTAACCCTGGGTTTTCAAGGGAAGAGAAGCAGGCTCTTGGTTTTGCTCTAGGTTCAGAGATCTAAACACTCTCAACCTGTTGTCGGGGCAGAGCTGCTCAGGTGTTACCTTCATGTCCGCAGCTGGGGCTGGACCTGGAAGAGCTGGAGGAGATCGAGGAGGACGCCGGCCTGGGCAACGGAGGCCTGGGACGCCTGGCAGGTGACCGCAGGGCCCCGCCATGCCATGGGGACGCTGGTGTGGGGGTCTGGGTGCGGGCGCAGGGCTGTGGCTTCCCGGGGAGCCTAGGGCGCTGCCCCTCGGGCGCGGCCTGCGGGGAGCTGCCCGCGGGTCTCCTGCTGTGGGACGGGGCGCTGGGGGCCGAGGGCAGAAGTTGTGGTTTGGGTTTGTGCCGTGCCGGGGATAAGTGGGGCTGCTGCCCGCCGCGTGGGTCCTGGCCCTGAGGCGGATCGCCGTGTGTGGGCCCTCAATGGACCCCATAGTTTTGTTTTCAGTCTTAAGCTCTTCAGGAATTGGAGATGCAGCGTATTCTCTCAGAACACACAGAAAACCCTTCTCTCACCTGTCCCCAGCCCCCGTGTGTCCCCCACCCTCCGCCAGGGGGCCGGGAGAGACCCTAGGACCTCGCCCCACGTCCTCTGTGTGGCTGGGCCGCCCCCAGCTTGCGGCTGTCCTCGTGCAGATTTGTTTCCTGACCAGGGGAGCCTGGCCCAGGGTCCTGGTCGGCCCCCGGCGCCCTGGCTGTGGCCTGTGTCCTGGGCGCACGAGCAGGCCCTGGCCCGCTGTGCTGATCACCTGGGCCCCGCGTGTGTTTCTCAGCCTGTTTCCTTGATTCAATGGCCACGCTGGGTCTGGCGGCGTATGGCTACGGAATCCGCTATGAATTCGGGATTTTCAACCAGAAGATCGTGGATGGCTGGCAGGTGGGTGAGCTGGCCGTCATCGGGGCTCTCGCCTGTCCTTGGGCAGCAGCTGGCAGCATTTCCTCCACGTGGCCAGGCCGGGCCGGTCCCGGGGAGCTTTCGGTAGCAGCCCTGGGGTGGCGAGGGGTGTGTTGGGGACGGACACAGAAGCCCAGTGGCGCCTGACTGCAGACGGGCACAAGACACCCGAGGGGCACACTGGGTGCAGGGCGTGCCCTGGGGCCAGATGTGGGGCTGTGGTCCTTTGGTCCCCACCGTTGGCCTTTGCCCCCAATATGAGGGGGCTTCCAGTGTGGCCAGAGGCTGGGAGCCCCGGCCAGGTGGGGTGTGGCGTGACGTGGGGAGGGGGCCCTGGTGTCCACGTGGTTGGAGGGGTGTCATTGCGGCAGGGCCCATCGCCGTTAGGGCCGTCTCGCTGCTCGGTACAGCAGCTGTGGCGTCAGGCACAGAAGTCGCTGCCACTGCGCTCGGCGTGAACGGCTCTGGTCTCACCGGGTCGCTGCTCAGCATCACGAGCAGTGGGCGGGCTGGGAGCCGTGGCCTGGTGGGGGCCGTGTCGGGGGCCTGGGTTGCTGCCAACCTGGCTCTTGTCTCCCGTGGGTAAAGTCCATGGTGTTCCTAGGGGGGCGCACATTGCTGCTGACCTGGGCACCACAGGCGCTGCTCCCTGGCGGTCGGCGGGCGGGAGCACTGTGTTCAGCACTCTCCTGGCCCCCGTGTGCACCAGGCCGGCGCTCACGGCTTCTCAGCGTCCCTCTCTGCTGTCTGTCGCACCCCTCCGTGGTGCCGCTCTCGCCGCGGGGGCTGCAGTGGTGCTTTGCCTGTGCTTTGCTTTGGTTCTGTGTGACAGCTGTGCTGAGGTGGACAGCAGTTCTGCTGCAGCTCGGGGTGACCAGTGTGTCCCGCTCCGGGACAAGCCCTGCGCTGAGCCGCGAGGCGGTGCCTGATGGCTGCCTCACGAGAGCTGTGTCCCCGGCTTTTCGGGTTTGAGGCTTGATCCGGTGAAGTCGTCCGGGTGAGGCAGGAACTTGGGAACCTCCTGTCGCTGCCTCCTGACGTTGCGGCCCAGGATGTTCACCTTCCAGCCGCCGGGCTCAGCGGGCCTGGTTTTGTCCGGTGCTGGGCTCCGTTTGATCTCAGCCCCTCTTGCCGCCAGGTGGAGGAGGCAGATGACTGGCTGCGCTATGGCAACCCCTGGGAGAAGGCCCGGCCCGAGTACATGCTGCCCGTGCACTTCTACGGGCGCGTGGAGCACACAGCCGAGGGCGCGCGGTGGTTGGACACGCAGGTACGGGCGGGGCCGGGGTTCCCGCACATGCCCGCCATGCACCTCGGCAGCGCCCCCAGTTCCGGAGCTGCTGCCCACGGCGGGCGGGACGCTGTGTCCCTGGGGGCCGTGTGGGCTGTGGCCAGTGCCAGGCGTCCTCGCTGCCATGACACCGCAGTCTGACTTCCCGGCCGCTGGCTTACAGCTTGTGGATGGAGGCTAAGCCCAAGCCATGACCTGAGCGGCAGAGCAGGCGTCCCTGTGTGTCTGAGATGGGTGTTGGGGTGTCAGCACTGCGAGGGGTAGTACCAGCCTCTGTGACAGGTGCTCGAGCCGGGAAGGGAAGGGCCACAGCAGTGGTGTTGGTGCTGGCGCCTGGCCCAGCCCCTGGTCGGGCACGGGAGGCCGGGTCCTGCAGGCCTCGTCCTCAGAGGAGCTGGCCTCTCGGCCAGTGGGGCACTGGGGGCTGGGCTGCTGCAGGGCTGCCTGTGCCCCTCAGCCTGCGGCCCTGGTGTGGGTGGGTGGTGGGTTGTGCTGACTGCCCCACGTGTGTCCCGTGCCAGGTGGTGCTCGCCATGCCCTATGACACCCCGGTGCCTGGCTACAAGAACAACACGGTCAACACGATGAGGCTGTGGTCCGCCAAGGCACCAAATGACTTCAGGCTGCAGGACTGTATGTCTGGCCATGCCCCCTGCCCAGGCGCTCGTGCCCGCCGCCCCCTCCACCCCAGTCCACCCCTACGTCCGCCGTAGAGCTGAGCTGCCCAGGCTCTGGTGCCGAGCTGCTGCCAGAGCCCCATGCACGCTGCCCTTCCGTGGGCCGGAGGGGTGGGAATGTGGCCCTGTGACCCCCAGGTCAAAAGGGAGGAGCAAGGGGGCTGCGGGGCAGGGCGGGGTCTCTGCTGCTTTGATGCCTCCGCCTGCAGGGGTCACTGCCTTCCCTGCCCCATCTCCACAGTCAACGTGGGGGACTACGTCCAGGCCGTGCTGGACCGGAACCTTGCGGAGAACATCTCCAGGGTGCTGTACCCCAATGACAACGTGAGTAGTGCCCAGCAGACCGCGTCTGGTTGCCAGCCCATTCTGGGGGTGCTGCAGGATGTGGCTGGGCCGAACTCCCCTGACTGGACGCGGAGGCCAGGTGGTTGGGTCCTCCTGTCTGAGAGCAGGCTGGGAACTGCCCTAGCGGGGGCATGTTTGCCCCACACACCTGCCTTAGTGTGGCTCCGCTGCCCCCGACTCGTCCAGGGGCAGGTGCAGAGGAGGCCCGCTCCCGGGCCAGCCTGGGTCGTTGGTCCTGTGGGGACACAGCGCCCTGACGCCGGAAAGGGCCTTGGCGGGTGTAGTATGAGCGCTTGTTTCGCACCTGGGGCCCTGTCCTCTGCAGCTTGCTGTCCTGGGGCGCTGTGTCTCTGGAGGTGTAAGTCCTGTGTGGCAGCAGGGGCTGGTGCTGGTGGATGCGGCCCGTCGCCCGGCCCGCGAGTCCAGGGGACGCCATGCTCAGAGGTCGGCCTCCACAGGATCTGGCGCCCTGGCCACTGAGGGGCCCTGGTGCTGGTCGCACAGGCGGGGGCGCTGGGCACCCCCGCTCTTCCGTCAGAAGGTGACACTGGGTGCTGTAGGTGCCAGGCAGCCGGGCGAGCCTGCACTCGCCCTCAGCCTGTAACCCGGCCTCCTGTGGGGACAGGACGCCTGGGCTCAGGGCGTGTGGCCGCGGGACCCCTGGCTCCCTGCGGTGGAGCCGGCACCCCACTGGCCCTGTGTCTGCAGTTCTTCGAGGGGAAGGAGCTGCGGCTGAAGCAGGAGTACTTCGTGGTGGCCGCCACCCTGCAGGACATCATCCGCCGCTTCAAGTCCTCCAAGTTCGGCTGCCGCGACCCCGTGAGGACCAGTTTCGAGACCTTCCCTGATAAGGTTTGTGGGCCGAGGGGCTGGCGCACGTCCTGGGGCGCTGGTGTGGACGGCAAGGCCCCCTCACCTCCCAGTCTGTCTCGTCTGGCCTGGCATCCAGCTTGGGGCCACAGGCGCCGTGCAGGTAGGAATGGTGGGCAGCTACCAAGGTGGAGCTGCTACGTCATAGGGAGGGGATGCCCCGTGGGGCAGCCCCAGCCCAGGAGCTCCTCACACACCTGTCCAAGGCGCAGCTGGCTGCAGCGCCAACAGCCCCGTCCGTTCCCTTTGGGAGTCTCAGGCCTCGGGCCCCACAGGACAGGCTGAGCAGCCCCGTGTGACCTGCAGGTGGCCATCCAGCTGAATGACACCCACCCAGCCCTCTCTATCCCGGAGCTCATGCGGATCCTGGTGGACGTGGAGAAGGTGGACTGGGACAAGGTGAGCGAGCGGTGGAGACGGCGCACTCTGGGAACGGGGCCAGCCTCGTGGGTGGCTGAGAAGTTCCGGGAAGGGGGTCCCCTCTCCAGCCACAGGACATCTGGGGACAGCAGCTGTCAGCCCTGAGAGTGCCAGGCTGTGGGCTGGGTTCCAGGGGAGGGACAGACATCCTGTAGGACAGCGACGTGGCACAAGAATGTGGG
Organism: Dasyprocta punctata; assembly: GCA_004363535.1. Lineage (NCBI taxonomy): Eukaryota > Metazoa > Chordata > Mammalia > Rodentia > Dasyproctidae > Dasyprocta > Dasyprocta punctata. Next base: position 35,204 of record RJWM01015848.1, on the reverse strand, counting down.
GGAAAAGGGATGAGACAGGATTTGCGTACTTTCTAGGGCTTCTCGTGTGTTTTCTCATCAAGTTTAGTGAAGAAATCCATAATTTAAAGAATACAGAAGTTTAAAGAAATACCTAGTTTTTGTAGGTTTTTGTTAGGGCTCAGTTTACTTTGGTCCTAGATTTTTTTTTTTTGTTCAAATCCACCTGATTCTAGATTCTTGAGTGTGTTAGAATTTTAGGTTTAGCTAAATCAACCTATAAAATTATAAAGCATTTCCCCCAGTACTACAGATGGAATCTAGATTTTGCACTGAACTACCTCCCCGCCCTATTTTTTTTTTTTTAATTATGAGATGGGGTCCTGCTAAGTTGTGTAGGCTGGGCGCAAACTTTTGATCCCCGTGCCTCAGCCTCCTGAGTAGCTGGATTGCAGGCAGGTACCACCCACCCCAGCCACCTGGAGACCAGAGCTCCTCTCCGACCTCCAAGTGTTTGTGGCCCTGTTGTTGAGTCCCAGCCCTGGCCAGCAGACCATTTAGTGGAGATCAGTGGATGGCGGTTCAGGGGTCTGTTGGTTTGTCAGTAAAAACCATTCAGGAGAAGACTGGTGGGCGTGCCTGCGGCACAGGGTGGCAGCGTCTGCACAGGTGTGGATCAGTGGGTGGGGTGGGACTGTCCCCATTCAGGGCCACTGCTCTGCGTCGGCAGGCTTGGGAGATCACCAAGAAGACCTGTGCGTACACCAACCACACGGTGCTGCCCGAGGCCCTGGAGCGCTGGCCGGTGTCCCTGTTCGAGAAGCTGCTGCCACGGCACCTGGACATCATCTATGCCATCAACCAGAGGCACCTGGACGTGAGTGCCGGCCTGCGGGTGGGCGTGGGTCCCCGCAGGTGACGTCCCTGCCCGGCTCTGGTCTGCATTCACAGCCGCAGCCCCGCCTGTCCTTCATCCGTTACCGCAGGGCGCAGGAGCGACTGTGCCTGCGGGCTGTCCCTGTGTGCGTGCGTGTGCCCGCTCGGGTGATCCCCTGGGCACCACCGTCCCTCTGTGGGCTGCAAGGGAAGCCCTGCATCCTCCGCCCGAGCCCCAGGCTGGGGCACAAGTTGAGGCCTGGAGCAGGACCCCGTCCCTCAGCTGGGCTGCTGCACAGGCCCTGGGTCTGGGGCGCCATGGATCGGCCCCACTCCGCCCCCTCTCTGGCCCCCAGCACGTGGCTGCCCTGTTTCCCGGGGACGTGGCGCGCCTGCGGAGGATGTCTGTGATCGAGGAGGGCGACTGCAAGCGGATCAACATGGCCCACCTGTGTGTGATCGGGTCACATGCGGTGAACGGCGTGGCGCGAATCCACTCAGAGATTGTGAAGCAGTCTGTGTACGTGCAGCGCGCGCCGTCCCGCACACCTGGCCAGCCCTGTGCTCACACCCGAGTGGGTACCCCGCAGAGCTCGTGACCCCGGTCCACTGCTGTTGGCTGGGGGCCTGGGACACCTGCTTGGGGCCGGGGCTGGGTGTGGAGCAGCTGGGCAGGCGGCAGTCAGGTCGGGTGGGGACTGGGAAGCCCTCCCTTCCCGCTTCCTCTCACCTAGTGAGGCTGCTGGAGGCCTCGGCCCCCCATGCCTGTGGACAGCTCTGTGGTCCCCACTACAGACTTGGAGTTGGATTTTTCGCCAGCTCACAGCTGAGTGAAAGGCCCAGGGCCGCCCTGCGGAGCCCCGGGGTCGTGGCCTGGCTGTCCCCATCACCCCCGGAGGCAGCTGCATTCTCACACAGGGAGGGCGGAGTCAGCAGCCAGGCCCGTGGGGCTTCCCTGGGAAGGCCCTGCTCTCTGGCTCTCCCGGCTCACAGCCCGGTGTCCCTGACAGTCCCCTCCCTTCCACTTGTAGCTTCAAGGATTTCTACGAGCTGGAGCCGGAGAAGTTCCAGAACAAGACCAACGGCGTCACCCCCCGCCGGTGGCTGCTGCTGTGTAACCCGGGGCTGGCGGACGTCATCGTGGAGGTGAGTGGCTGGGCTGGGTCCCGGGAGAGAAGCCAGGTCTTCACGCGAGCAGCAGCCACCTGGGCTGTGAAGCGGGGCTGGCCGTGTGGGGGACGTCGTCAGGCAGGACGGTGGGACCAGGCTGGTGGCTGCAGTGGGAGGCGCTGGCTCGGCGACGTGGACTGTGCAGTCAGGCGGGGGGCAGGCGCTGAGGAGGCTGGGTGCCTGGGGTGGCTCCCAGGGCGAGGGCTTGGGCCCCGGCCCCACTGGGGCTGTGTGGAGGGACCATTGGGAGACTGGGGGTGTGCAGGTCCCGGGCAGCTGGGCAGAGCGCCTTTCCTCCCACAGAGAATCGGGGAGGGCTTCGTGACGGACCTCAGCCAGCTGCGGAAGCTGCTGCCACTGGTCAACGATGAGGCCTTCATCAGGAACGTGGCCCAGGTCAAGCAGGTGGGTGCGTAGCACTGGGGAGGGGCTGCGGACGACCAAGGGTCCAGGGCGAGGCTGCAGCTTTGTGGCAGGCCGCTGACCTGCGGCTGGCTCCGGGCTGCAGGGATGACGGCTGCGTGACCCCAGCTCTGTTCTGGCAGCGGCCAAAGAATAAGCCAGGCCCACTCCCGAGAGCCCCCGGAGTGGGGCGGGGCGGGGTCCCGTGGCAGCCGAACCTGGGTCTCAGTTCTGGGGTCTCCACTGTCCTCTCTTCCTGGCTCCACCTTCCTCCCGCTTCGGCCCCTGGTTCTGCTCAGCTCCACTCCAAGTCCTTGACTTCTGCGGCCCTGGCCACCCCTGGTGGTCACTCAGGGCCGTGCCTCCAGGATGGGTAGGCCATGGGGCCCCTGGGGAGCTCGGAGCTCGAAGGACAGCTGTGGCCCCTGCTCTCCCCAGGAAAATAAGCTGAAGTTTGCCGCCCTCCTGGAGAAGGAGCACAAGGTGAAGATCAACCCCGCCTCCATGTTCGACGTGCACGTGAAGCGCATCCACGAGTACAAGCGGCAGCTGCTCAACTGCCTGCACGTCATCACCCTGTACAACCGTGAGTGCCCGGCACGCGCCCGGCGGCGGCTGCCTGCTGTGTGCACGTGCGCGCTCGGGTCCGGGGGTGTGGGCGGCGGGCCGCATGCTGGGGGCTGCCAGGCTGGCCTTGCCGTGCAGGGTAGTTTTTACATTGATCTTGGCGATCGCCTCATCCGGGAAGATTTGCTTGCTGAGCCGTTTGATGTGGTTAGATGGAGTCACATTGGTTAAATTTATAACCTTACCTTAAGCTGTAGTCAGGAATCGCAAGAACAAGACCACACAGGACACACAGTTTATAGTGTTACTTATAATGGTCACCCAAGGAGTCAGTGCAGGAAATCTGTCCACACACTGAAGACCTAGAGAATCCAGCCAAGGACCTGGGCCCTGTGGCAATGTCCTGCATGAGTCCAGCTGAAGACTGAGAGCCCAGGACAATGTCTCATGCAAGTCTGTTTCACGAATCTGCACTGGGAAGGCGCAGAGGTCAGCGGCAGAAGCTAGAAAGTTGTGCCAGTGGGGTGAAGGAGCTGTGCTGGAGTTAGGAAGTGAGGGTTAGAACCAGGGCTCCGCTAGAAAGTACCACAGCCATCCTCAGTGACAGTGAGGTCCTGAGCTCCTCCGGCGATGAGAACAGCCGAGTTCACATCAGGAAGCCAGCGTGACAGGCTTCTCCTGGAGACTGAGCAGGACACATCTTCCCCTCTGGAGCCAGGAAGTGAGTGAGGACCAGAGTTCCCCCCAAGTGAACCACAGCCGTTCTCAGCACCAGCAAGGTCGCAGGCTGCTCTAATGATAATGGCCAAGTTCATATAAACAAAGAAGCTCAACAGGCTCCTCCAGGAGAACCGGCAGCAACAGAAGAACCAACAACACACTCTCCTCTCCTTTCTTTGCTGTTAGCCACAGTCCTCAGGTGGGCCTCCACACCCAGCACCGTGCTGACTCAGTTCAGCTGGTGTTGAAGTTGACCATCAGTTTTCAATCCACCACAGTTGCTTATGGACTGTTATGAAATCAAATATGACTCAAAAGGCCCTCTAAAAGTGAATGTGACAGCCGAACACAGCGGCACACACCTGTAATCCCAGCTCCCTGGAGGCTGAGTTCAAGACCAACCTGGACTACATAGCAAGACTTCGTTTGGGAGGAAAAAAAAAAACCCAAAACAACCAAAAGTAACTGTGAACGTTGCTCTGTGAATTAGCAAAACCCTGGGGAAGGCTTGGGTTTCCGGAGTCTGTGAGGTGAGGATGCGCTGAAGAACCTCGAGGGCTCACAGCCCCGCCTGGGGGAGCCGGGCCCCAGACGCTGCGTGGCGGCTCGTGGCAGCCTTGGTCTCGTGTCGTCTCCGAGTCCCCGCGTGAGAGCAGCAGTGAGGGCTGCGTCCCCTCTCCGCCTTCCTGCCAGCCCCTGCAGCTCCTCAGCGCTGCCTTGGGGATCTGGCAGCCTTGGTCCTCCTGCCGCAGCCTCCCCCTTGCCCAGAGTGTGACCTGTGCTTCCATGTGGGGTGTGCACACGTGTGTGTGCATCCATGTGTGTGGTGTGGGTGGGGCCGCACACACATGCACGTGACCTTGTGTGCAACGCATGCTTGTGAGGCACGCACACATGTGCGTGTGAGTGTACTTGGGGTGGGTACACACACGTGTCCGTGTGTGGCACGTCTTGTGTGAGTGTGTGTCCTTGTCCAATTCCCCACTGTCTGGGCACCTGGGCAGCCTCTGCATCCTTCCCCTCTCCCAATCTGTCATGACTTGGGCTTCGTCTGCAGGGCACTGTGCATGCCCTTTGCCCGCCCTGCCCACCCTGATGGCCCAGTATCCAGCGTGTGTGGCCAGGGCCCTCGGGAGGCCTTGCCGAGCCCTCGCCTCGCCTTCTCGATGGCAGGGTCCTGGCCAGTGGTGCCAGCTGTCCCCCCCCGCCCCACTCCAGCACGTCGTGGGTCTCTGCGCCCGTCCTGAGGGTTGGAGCCCCCTTGACCATTTCCGGGTGTATGGGTGACTTATTCTTACAGCTGTGTCCTGCTCGCTGTTGACTCCAGCCACTTCCGACTACTGCTGTGCTGTCCCAAAAAAGTGTTTTGAACCACATGCGTGTTTCATCCCATGCTGGGGTGCAGCCCAGGGCCTTGCGCGTGCCAGGCGGGTGCCGGGCCAGGCTGCACCTGGCCCTGAGGCATGTTGGGGAGCCTGTGTCACCCCTCACCCCAAGAGCCTGTCTTTCGGGCCTGTGGTCCTCAGGATGTGCGCTTCGGCCAGTGGCCGGCTCTGCCTGCTGTGGGGGGCTGTGAGTGCGGACCCCTGCTGCTGTGTTGGCAAGTGCTGCCCTCCTTGGAGGGACCGAGCCGCGCCGCCTCCCGGGGCCCCTAGCCCCCCGCTTCCCTGGCCCCGCCCTGCCCACCGAGCTCCCAAAGGTTCCTTGTTGCCAGGACTGGAGCCCTGCACAGGGTACCCCCAAGACACCAGGACCCTGAGGCCCAGGGTCCTGTCCCCCACCCCACCTGGGGCCTGGCAGGAGTTACGAAATGAGCTGATGTTTCCATATCCGTATTTCACCTATTTCCTACTTTGGGAGGATGTGTTGTCTGTGGGATTTTTTTTTTTTTAATTTTTTTTATTAAGAGATGGGATCTTGGTATGCTGCCCAGGCTGGCCTCGAACTCTTGGGCTCAAGCAGTCCTGCTTCAGCCTTCCAGGTAGCTGGGATTGTAGGCATGTACCCTGACCCCTGGCTCCTTTGTGTTTTTGTTTTGCCCTTTTTCTGTGGTACTGGTTTTTAGAATCGGGGCCCTGACTGCCTCCCACCCTGCCTGTCCCCCTGGTTGGCAGCAGCTTCAAGGGCCACCTCCCAGCCCCAGTTCAGTCACCCTCAGTTCAGCTGGACCTCGGTCACCTGTAAGGGAGGAAGACTGGCTGGGCCGTGTCACCCATCCTGGCAGCTGGGAAGCAGAGACAGCTGGGGCAGGGTTCCAGTGTCCCCTCCAAGGTCCTGCCCCGGCGACCTCCCTTCCCTTCCCGAGTCCCACTCCTGAAGCCCCCCAGCACACACCATGTCACCTGGCAGTGGGGACAGTCAGGGTCTCAGGCTCCTGAGGCTGGTGACATCACACCCACAGTGCCAAGGCCTTGCCCAGGTCTGTACTTTATGCCTCAAACCTGCGCGTTCAAAGCACATTTTTAATGCACTGGGCTGTGGAGCAGTGGCCAAGATAGATGGCCCTGGGCCAGCCACTCACGGACCTGCATTTGGCCTCCTTGGCCCCTGGCAGGAGTGTGGCTGCTCCGGATGCCTGGCAGGCTGCTGTGGCCTGCGGGTACTGCTCACCCCGGGGACAGAAGCAGAGTGAGGGTGGCCTCACCCCCAGGTGCACCACAGCCACCTGCCCGAGCCCCCGGCCTCCAGGCCCCTGGCGGTTTGGGTTACATAAGGTTGCGAGTGAGTCTCTTCTGTTTCGTCCACAGGAATAAAGAAAGACCCAGCCAAGGCCTTTGTGCCCAGGACGGTGATGATCGGGGGCAAGGTGAGTGACTGCTCCCTGCTCCTTTCGTGCCACCTGCTTGGAAGCCAGGGTCTGGTGTGGATGTGGCTCACGGCAGGGTGTGGTCGTGCCCTGCTCAGCCAATGGCCTGGCCTCAGGTCTCTGCAGAGTGCTCGTGCAGTCATAGCGAACCAGGGCACGCGCACTGCGTCAGGCTGTCCACGTCCCGTGTCACTGCACCCCAGCTGTGAAAGGTCCGCCGTCCCCAGCGCCCCCGACCCCAGCCCGCTTGCCATGCCACCTGGCCTCTGCCCACCCACCAGCCTCATTTTTGAAACACATTTTCAGTGTTACACTCTTTTGTTAGTATCTTGGTGTGTAAGGTCTGTGCAAAATGTTTTAAAATATTAAGGACAAACTGAAGCCAAAGAAGTAGGAAGAGCTGCAGAGACCGTTAGTCCATGCGGCCCCCGCAGGCGCTGGGCAGGGCAGTTCCAGCCGCGAGCATCTCCGCCGCTGTCAGTGTTGACCCCACCAGAACAGAGCGCCTGGCTTCTTAGCTGTCGCCTCGCGGTCACGCGCACTGCACCTGACGTGCGGACCAGAACCCGTCCTGTCAGGAGTAGCCGTCCACTTGAGGGCCACAGCCCCACTGGTCTCAGAAGCTACAAGTACTCATGGGGTTGGTTTTCTTTTAAATGAGGCCTTGCTGTATTGTCCAGACTGGCTTTAAAATCCTGGGCTCAAGGGACCACGGTCTCCTGCCCCAGCCTCCCCAGCAGCTGGGCATGGAGGCCCGTGCAAAAACAGTTCCCCTTTCTCTTGCAGGGCTGGGCATGAGCCCAGGGGCCCGCACGCCCCAGCCCCACTAGTACTTTCAGCTTTGAATGGGCACCCGAGGATGGCCTCACCTTGAACCTGCTGCGCTCTTAATTCTCCTTATCTGTAGACGCTCCTCTTTGTCCTTTTTGGTGTACGTGTTGTAGAAACTGGGCCATTGGCCGGCCCAGGCTGCTTTCCTGAGGGTGTCCCGGGTGTGTTGTGGCGAGTTCTGAGGGCTCCTACTGCCTGTAAGCCAGCGTCCTTGTACCTGGTCATTTCCGAAGCACTGGTCGGAATTGGAGCATCTTCGGAGGCTGGCAGGTCCCACGCTGAGGCAGCCGTCAAGCACTGGGTGGGATCCAGGTGTCCGCCCATGGCCACCCTCGTGGTGCAGTGACCCATGCGCCCGGTTGGCCTTGGGCAGTGCTGCACATGAGAGCCCTCGCCTGCCTCCCTCTGCAGGCAGCTCCTGGCTACCACATGGCCAAGATGATCATCAAGCTGATCACATCCATTGGCAGTGTCATCAATCAGGATCCAGTTGTGGGCGACAGGCTCCGCGTGATCTTCCTGGAGAACTACCGCGTGTCCCTGGCAGAGAAAGGTAGGCTGGAGGCCTGTGCCTCTCCTGCCGGGTGCACAGGATGGGTGGGGTGGGCAGTGCTGTGCTTGGGGCCAGGCTCCTCTTGGGCTGGAGGCGGGTCCTGAGAAAGTTCCAGAACCAAAACATAGGGCCACTTGGGCTTCTTGGGGGGTCCCTGTCTTGGACCCGTTGCCTCAGTCAGCCCAGCCAAGGAGGGGAGACCTACAAAGGCCGTGGCCACTAGGGATAGAGGACTGGCTGACCTGGCTCCTGCCCGCAGTGATCCCGGCCGCCGACCTGTCACAGCAGATCTCCACCGCGGGCACCGAGGCCTCAGGCACTGGCAACATGAAGTTCATGCTCAATGGGGCGCTCACCATTGGCACCATGGATGGCGCCAACGTGGAGATGGCTGAGGAGGCAGGCCCTGAGAACCTCTTCATCTTCGGCCTGCGGGTGGAGGAGGTTGAGGCCCTGGACCGGAAAGGGTGTGTGACCCCTCCGTGCAGCAGGGTGGGGCCAAGTGGGCTGGATCAGCACCCCCCGAAAAACCTGGGCCAGTGGCGCAACCTCCACAAGGGTGAAGCAGCTGTCTGTGGCAGAGTCCTGGGGTCCTCCCTGCAGGCAGGTCCTGGCTATGGGTCACTGCTGGGGTGCAGGCACTGAGCAACCCGTGTCCTGCAGGTACAATGCCAGGGAGTACTACGAGCGCCTGCCTGAGCTGAGGCAGGCTGTGGACCAGATCAGCAGCGGCTTCTTTTCTCCCAAGGACCCAGAGTGCTTCAAGGACGTGGTCAACATGCTGATGTACCACGACAGGTGGAGTCCCTGCAACCCACCACACCCAGCCCCACCCTGGGACAGCCCCAGGCTACCTTGTGGGTTAGGAGGGGCAGCCCCCACACCTCAGCGCACAGGACCTTGGGCCCAGCCAGGAGAGTGGCGGCTGTGGTGAGGGCCAGGCCACAGAGTGAGATAGGTCAGCATGCTAGAGCCCCTGCATTCTCAGGCGGCCAGGAGAGGGAGCTCGGGGGCAGGCAGGGCAGTGGGAGCTGGCCAGGCGGTGGAGAAGACTCCCGGACAGTGCAGGTAACACGTGGTCAGACAGCATCGTCTCTGGCTACACGACAGGCCAGCCATACCACCTGTATCTCCCTGTGGCTTAAAGTTGCTCTGGGCAGGGGTGAGGTTGCCGCCCTCCTGCTGCTGCCCTCTGGTCACCTCTACCTTTGGGTCACCTGTGGCTTCAGTTGGGCCAGGCTGCCCCTGTCAAGGCCTGTGGTGGAGGAGACTGGTGAACATGCACCTCTGGTACAGTAGTAACAGAAATGCATTTCTATACTTGTAACGTCTGCATTTCTGTCCAGAACATCAGGAACTGTGACAGCGGGGTGGGGGTGGGGGGGCCTGCAGCAGACTGCCTGGGCCCTGGGCCTGTGCAGCCCCACAGCCTGTGGGCTCTGCACTGTTCAGCTTTCCTTAGAGGCATCCCAGGTTGGAATGTGACCTTGTTAGGACATCCTGTGGCTAGATGGACCTGGTGCGGCCTGGCCTCCACAAGGGGCAGGGCCTGGCGGGTGGTGACCTCTTGCTGTGGGACCGTTGTTGGGACCACAGAACAGGCTGCTTGGGCAGGGCCACTGTTGCCTGCCACCTGCCTAGTGTCTTGTCCCTGTTCAGGTTCAAGGTGTTTGCAGACTATGAAGCCTACGTGCAGTGCCAGGCACAGGTCGATCAGCTGTACCGGGTAAGGCTCGTGGGCTGTGGCTGCAGGAGTGGGGTTGGGGCCAGGACCAGATTTCTCAGGTTGGGGAAGCAGGTCTTTGGCTGGGACCACAGGGCTTGGGCTTCCAATACCCGTGACCTTAGTAAGTCACTGGTGTGCCCTGTCACTCCTTGTCTTACCACTATGGGGCTCTGGGAGGACCCCCCACACACAGCACTCACTGGTCCCACAGGGCTTTGCCCTTCTGGGGAGGCCCCTCCTCCGGTTGGCTGGAGGCCAGGACAGCTACACGGCACTGGAGGAAGCGGGGTGGGGGAGTGGGAGCTGAAGCCCTAGCGGAGAGGCTGTTCGGCCATCCCACAGCGGTCGGGTCTGCTGTGCCATGCTTGTCTGGTAGAGCTTGTGTGGGGCTGTGTGCTGCTCTGTGGAACACAGGCTGCAAGTGGCAGCAGAGTCCTCAGGCCCCAAGTCCTTGGGTCATGTCCCTAGTGCCAAGGGGCCCTTGTCTGTGGGACCCTCTCCCACCGTACTGCCCCAGGGCTTGGAGGTCATTGGGGACAGTCCTGAAGCTCCAAGGTGTCCCAGACTGACCAGCCTGTACTTTGCCTGCAGAATCCCAAGGAGTGGACCAAGAAGGTCATCAGGAACATTGCTTGCTCGGGCAAGTTCTCTAGTGACCGGACCATCACTGAGTATGCACGGGAAATCTGGGGCGTGGAGCCCTCTGACCTGCAGATCCCGCCCCCCAACATCCCCAAGGACTAGGCATTCCTCGGGGCAGGGCCAAGGGCTGTTTTTGGGCTGCATTTGCGTATCATGCCAGTGTTTAAGCACTTTGCCAGCAGCCAGAGGCCTCTGCTTTTCTCCATGCCATGTTCCCCACAGGGTCTAAGGGGTGGCTTTGAGGGTCAGGCCAAGAAAGGAGGTGCCCGTGTGCCTGTGACACCTCCTGGTTTCTCCTAAGGAAAGCAGAACTTGAAGCGTGGGTGGCAAGGAGTGGAGCTGCCTTTGAGGCCCCCTGAAGCCTTGCATGAATCTTGCTGCGAGCTTAGGTCTGTAGTTTTGAACCTCTTGATTTTGGGGTCTGGGCAGGTGGCCGGGATGAAGCCTGGGGCCTTGCCTTCATCCTTGGGCATCACCTCCACACGGCCCATCCTCCGTCCCGCCCCGGGCCAACCGCCATCCTGGCACTGAGTGCGCACTGCGGCCCAGGGTGGGTGGGAACAGCAGGGGAGGGGAGCTCTGTAGCGACCTCAGTCAAGGCGCGTCTGCCTGAAACGGTGTAACTTGAGAAGGACACGAACTAGCTGCAGCCTTCCCTTGCTCACGTGGGGCAGCCTTGTCTAAGGGAGGCCAAGCAGGGTCTCGGCCCTCGACCCGGTGGAGGCGGCTCAGCCACCATAGCTGCATGTGCTGCTCCGGGCACAGTGCACTTCCTGACAAGCCAAGGCCAGGTGTAGCAGCCTGCCCTACTTGTACAAGGGCTGGTGGCTCGGTTTCTGCCCATATCACAGCCAGTGGGACGGGCAAAGTAAGGGCAAACCCGATGCCCTGTGGGGTGGATACCCTCCCGGTGGCTCTGCTGGCCTTGGATGGCTCTTGCTGCACATCCAGGCCTGTTGGGAAGGGTTTTGACAAAACCACTGGGGTTTTTGGGCTGTGGTCACCAGCTGCCTGTGCTGTGGCCCTGTGCGGACGCCCTGCTGCATAACCTGTGTGTGACCACCCCCTTCCACGTGTGCTTCCTGCCCCGTGAGACACTGAGTAAACTGCACCCACGGCTGACCAGTGTGGCTCCTGTGTCTCACTGCACACCTCACTACTCTGGGACCAAAGATGGAGAGTCACCACTCATGCCTGTAGTGTTCCCAGACTGCCACCTGTTGGTTAGAAAGTCAAGTCTAGGGCCAGGGATTTAGCTCAGCAGTTCAAGCACTTGCCTGGTGAGCGCAAGGTCATGAGTTCGATCCTTGGTACCAAAAAATAAAATAATTTTAAAAAGTCAAGTCTAGCCCCCTGGGAACTCATCTGGGGACAGAAGGAAAGTATTTGTGTTTCTAGTGCAAACGGCATTGGTCTCTTTATGGCCTTTGCCACCTCTGCTGCCCATTCCTGGCTCCCTGAACTAGACCAGTCTCTCTGATTGTCTCTGGCCATGGTCAGTGATGGGTCAGGAGGGACCAGTAGCAGGGTACAGGGGTACTGTGAACCTCTTGGCTCCCTGGCCAGCAGGCTGCTCCTGGCTGTCAGCCCCCACCCTGGTCAGGGCCCTGAGTCCTGATGCCCTGGCACAAATCCCTGTCCTCTGGCCCTGGGACATGGGTGCGAAAGAGCTGAAAGCTGTGCTCATACCTGAGGTCCAGAGCACATTTTACAAATTTGTCCAGCCCACAAACTGACTCGAACTTCGAGAATCTGAAATTGAAAGTCTGGTAGCACTCTGCTCAAATCCAGTCTGAGTATTCTAGGTATTCTGCTTTGTGTCCCCACTGACAGAATGGGCACCTGTCACCTCTGCTCTCATGGGTGACACTGCCAAGCTCAGCGGGTCCAGTCACGTTTCAGTGACTCCGAAAACCACGGGACACCAGGCCCTGGAGGGGTCAATCCAAAGGACTTGCACCCAAAGCCATCCCAGCGGTGCCTGTCTCCACCACCTGAGTTCAGGGCCACGGCCTTCCCGGAGCAGCTGGGGTCTCCGCTGGCCCTGCTGCAGGAAAAGGTGGCCTGTCCAGGTCTGGCGCATCTTAGGAAAAGGCCATCCGGGTGCAGGGCGGGGCTCGGAAGCGAGGGAAACCTAACCTTTCCTGGGGGCCTCCTCCCGACCTGACTGTAGCCTGTAGAGCACAGGCGCTGTGGGCGGGGCCCTGCTGGGACCGGGCGCCCATTGGCCGGGTCTAGACATGGGCGGGGCGTACCGGGCGGCCATTGGTGCGACAGGCACGGTGGACGAGGCGCTGGCGCAGGCCCCTCTGCAGTCGTAGACCCTCAGCAGAGCAGGACAGACCACCACCACCACCAGGATTTTATTCTTAAATAACTGCTCAGTCTGCGTCAGTCTGGGTGCACGGGTGGGCGGTGGGACGGGGACTGCAGCCCCGGGCCGAGTGGGCGAGGGCCGACCAGCAGCGGCGTGCGCCTCGGGGAAGACCGCGTCTCCACCTCCTCGGCCCGCTCGCACCCTGCGCCCCGCACGGTCCCCTGGGGGTGACGCCGTCCCCAGCGCGGCTGCTGCAGGCCGGGTGGGCGAGCGGGTGGGGCGGCGGTCCGGCTTCATGCTCCTCGGCCGCGGCGCTCAGTGCTGGCGCTCGGGTTCCGACTTCCCCAGGAACTCCCTAGGCAGAGGAGGGCGACCGTGAGCAGGAGGACGCACCAGCCTTTCTGAGAAGCTGAGTTGGAACCGGGCCTCCAGGACCCTGAAGCACAGCGCGGGAACCTCGGCCATGCGGGGGCGACGCGGGGACCTGGCTCTGCCCCGGGCACTTACACAGGGGCGGGGGTGCATGGAGACCCCCTGCTCACTAGCTCACCATGGGGAGGCAGGTGGTGGGGGCGCCGAGGGGCTGGCAGGAGGGAGGTGATCCGGGCAGGGATCTGCGGGAAGGCCCCGGCGGGCTCCTGCAGCAAACGCCCCGGTCTGGCCTCAGCCGCCCTCGCCTTTGGGCTCTGCTCTGCACCAGGTCCAGCCGTGTGCCACTGGCTCCCTGGGCTGCAGCCCTCGCTCTGTCCAAGGCTCTGGCCAGTCAGGAACTCAGCCCCCTTCGAAGAGCGAAGGAGCCAAGCAGGCTTTCAAAGGGCTGGTCCACCTTCCAGGTGCAGGGCAGCAGCCTCCATGCTCTCCCGTCTTGAGCTTGCGGGCCTGGTCGCCGGGGCACGTGCCAGCCTATGCGCAGAGCTCTGCCCTCCGCGGGGTGAAGGCTTGAAATCGCACCCCCATCACGCTCCCCACCGCCCCTGCGCACCCTAGCTGTGAAGCCGCTGTCAGCCCAGGTCCCCGGGGGGAAGAGCCACAGCCTCACCTCAGTATCCGCGGAAGCTCGGGGCTCTTATAGATGTACTTGTGCCTGTAGCCGAGGTCCGAGTGGAAGGGGACAAACTGGACTTTGAAGTCGCGGAAACTTCGCGATGGTGCAGCAATGTTGTAGAGCTGGAGAGGAAAAACCCGTCAAAGCACAGGGGCCCCTGGTAGGAGTGGGGGTGTCTCCGGCCTCCCCTCCCCAGGAGACCAACTTGTGGTTGCTTCCTCTGGTGCAGGGCACAGCCCCAGCTCTGCCATGCAGTTTCTGCAGGGTGGCCCCTCAGTCGGGGCTCAGGGGACGGGACAGACTCCAGGCGTGTCCTTAGCAAGCCCTGTCCTCACAGCTTCTAGCTGCCCTTCCTCCAGGGCTGGCCCAGGGCAGGGACACCTTGGGGTGGCTGAGGCAGACAGCAGTGGCTTCCCTGAGCCCGGGCCAGGCAGCTTTTCGCCCATGGCCCAGGGGCAGCCAAGGGGCACACTGCTGGGCGGCTCTGCCCCCTAGGGGGGCACCAGCTGTGCCCCCCCAGCACACCTGGGCGGCTCCAGGAGGCAGCAGCACACTCCGCCCCTGCGTGTCAGCCTCCTCCGCACGAGTCTAGGCCTGCTTCCGGGCAGCAAAGTCAAACGCTGAGGTCCCCATAACTCTTCTCTACCAGCCTAATCCCAGCCACCCCAAGGATGACCCGAGTGTGGGGGCCTGGGACCCATGTGCTTGTTTTGCTTCATTTTCTTGTGGTTCAGGCTGGCCTTGAACTCGATATGAGCCCAGCCTGGCCTCCAACTCACTGTGCTCCTCCTGCCTGTCTCTTGCCTCAGCCTCCTGACACTAGGATTACAGGCCTGCCACGTGCTCCTTTCCCACAGTTCCTCTCGTGGCCGGCGAAGGCAGTGCAGCTGGCCCCAGCCCCTTTCCAGACTGCCCTTGTGTGACTTTCTCAAGACGCCTGGACACATCCCCGCCGCCCGCACCCCTCCCAGGATGCCCACCTTTCTGCCGAGCTGGAAGGGCACTACTGGGTCGTCCTCTGCGTGCAGGATAAGCAGGGGGCAGGAGATGTGCTTCACACTGTGGGAGGCAGGGGAGGCGGAGCCAGGCTGAGGGCAGGTCCCCACCTGGACCCTCCGCCCAAGGCGTGCTCCCCATGCTGGCTCTCTTACTATGTGTGAAGCTATGAATCAAATCTAGAGAGTAATTCATGTTCCAAACTCCAGCCCTTGTGTATGTTTTGCTGAAAATGATGACCTCTGCTACGACAGTCTTTAAAAAGTTATAAAACAAACCAGGCACAGTGGTACATTCCCAGCTACTGAGAGGCTGAGGCAGGAGGATCTCAAGAGGTCACTATGGGCAACTTAGTGAGACCTCATCTCAAAATAAAAGACCAAAAGGGCTTAGGAATAGGGGTTGGTGCGGTGCTGGAGTGCTTGCCTCACATGTGGGTGGCCCTGGTACCAGGAGACAAAAATTACAAAACATTTATAAACTGAGTGAGTCCAAAAAACATTGCAAATGAATGTTACTACGAATCTGTTGGTTAAAAAAAGTCAGTACTTGGATAGGCATGGTGGCACACACCTGTAACCCCAGCATTCAGGAGGCTGAGGCAGAAGGATTGCTGTGAGTTAGAGGCAGCTTGCGCTACAAAGTGAGTCCAAGGACTGCCTGAACTGCATTGTGAGACCCTGTCTCAAAAGAAGTCAAAAGTCAGTTGACTTATCTTTGGTGTGACATTTCAGGTGACTTGTTCAGACGTCGTTAGCACTTCAGTCCCTCTGGGCTCCGGCAGGGCTATGTGCTCCTGGGAGCAGGGCCTGGTGAGGGGCACTCACCGGCCACAGGCCTGTGGTCCCCTGGGTGTCCAGCCAGCAGCAGAGCTCAAGCTCTCCTCACCTCAGCCCTCAGGGCCTCAGCCGTGCTGCCCGCCTGCCGCTGCCCTGCGCACCCGGCTGGGGCCCTGGCCAAGCAGTCTCGTGGCCCCCATGCTTGCTTTTGTTTGTTAAGAATCCGGTTTATTCAGAGAATTCTGAGGTTCTCAAACAATAATACTATAAACAAGCAGGTATTTTGGCTTATGATTCAAAGTATAGACTGTGAAATGTTAATTGACTATTAAAAGATTTTTAATAGTCAATTAAAATAAAACATCACAAAGACAGTGTCAGTAAAATCTGGCATGGTTTCAAGGGTCCTTAACTAGGTAAAATATCAGTTTTACCTAAAGCAATATTTTAAATAAACTTTATAGTATGTTTCTGTAACCAAACACATACCCAATGGTTGAAAAAGGTTTTTTTTTTTTGGTGGCACCGGGGATTGAACTCACAGCCTCGCGCCTGCTAGACAGGCGCTTAAGTCACTGAGCCAAACTCCCGGCCCTTGAAAAAGGGTTTTTTAAGATCAGTTCTCACTGTGTAGTTCAGGTTGGTCTTAGTGTCACTGTGTAGTCTAGGATGGCCTTGAACTTGGGATCCTCCTGCCTCAGCCTCTTGAATGCTGGGATCACAGGCATGCACCACCACACCTAACTGAACAGTTATTTTTTGAGTAACTACTGCTTTAACACCTATCCAGGAGTCCTGGCTTAGATCACTATTTAGGAAAGAAGTAGTGTAAACAAAAAAACATTATCTTAATATAGCTTTAACTTAAAAGTTTAGCTTGAAAGTTTCATTTTTTCCATTGCAGTTCTCGGCTGGACCCCAACCCCCTTCCAAGCTGGGTGTCCTGTGCCCCAGCCTGGCTGGCTCTAGTGACGCACAGCTCTTCCTCAGGCTCAGTGCCGCTCAGCCGCGATACTCACTTCTCATCATTTGCAAATTTAATTCCACTGCTCGTGATGGGGTCCAGGAAGAACCAGTCAAACCCGGGGAAGTAGCGATACACCTGCAGATGAGAGGGGGGTGTTTGCCCAGGCCACGGGCAGGCTGCACACCGTGTCAGTCCAGGAACCTGAGGTCAGCTCACACTTCGCCCTGCCAGAGCACGAGCAGCAGGCAGCCGCGGCCACCCCACCTGCCACAGCCCGACTCTGTGGCCTGAGTCCAGCTGCGAAACAGTGCCGCAGAAGCGAGGGCCCCACCCCTGGGAAGTGGGAGACCCGGGCTGTCTCAGAGACAGGCGATAGCAAAAGCCTAAGACAGAGTAAAGGACTCCAGGCTTGACAGAGGCCCCAGAACACACAGCAGGCCAGGGCCAACCCAGGAGGAGGTCACAGCCAGGCTTCAGGAGGGCCAGGTAAGACCAGCTCTGCGGGGGCCCCCCGCTGGCGAGAGACTGGAAGGGCAGACTGCCCGGTGGGACCCTGGCTCCCCACACGGCCCTGGGGGTGCTCCCTCCTAGTTGGGTGTAAAGTTACGGACTCTCGGGAAGTTCTGCAGGTGGGACAGTGTCTAGAACCAAGACTGTTTTCAATAAAATCTGTTTTCATTAGAATATTTAAATTATATTTCTTATAGTAATTGTGGAACTGTCTACTTGCTCTTATCTTTATATTAATTATTTAATAATAAAAATTAGTTTTCAAAAAATCTATACTTGCCACTGAAAATGGATGGCTCTTTGCTTCTTCTCGAATATTAGTGAATGGAGATTCCAATATAAGGGCATCTGGAGGTGTCTCTAGGTAAACAAAAACCAGAAGGGCCTGGGAGACGGGAAGAGGCTGCGGGAGGCACCGGGCACTGTGGCCCGGACACCGTGCTCTGCCCAGTGCCCACCGGACGTCTGCGGCAGGCCTGGGCAGGGGGAGCCGCTGCCACCGCCTTACCTCGCTCACAGAGCCGCCGCACCAGATTTGTCGCCACTCTGGGAGGAAAGAAAAATACAGCCTGGTTAAAATAAAACAACAACAAACAAAAACAAAATACAGTTCTGCTGAATCTTGATCAGAACTGTCCTCAATACTCCTGGCCTGAGGCTTCAGAGCCACTGATTGGCTGGTGGAGGTTGGGGTCCACCTGGAGGACTCCAGGGTGGGGTGGCAGCACTTGGCACCCACCAGGCACCGGGGCCGCATCTGGCAGGTCCTGGGCCCACAGTCTCGGGCACAGGCTGTGTCCCTCCACAGGATCTCTCCTGGGCACGCTGCCCATCCCCCCCACCAGAGGCAGGGGTCGGGCTAGATACTCCCGGACTGCAGGATGCCGTAACCAGCAAGGAGCAGGAGCTGAGGAATGCAACACTGCTGCCCACAGGAAAGGGCGGTAGGAAACGGGGTAGCCCTGAGCAGGGGGCTCTGACGAACACCTTGGGCTTCCCTCCGTAGAACTACGCAGGCTGTCTGTGCCTAGGACATTACGACACGTAATGCCATGGCACACAGGGGCAGTGGGTCCCTCCCACCATGTTGCTGACGGACAGACGGCAAAATGACCTGCACACAGCCCTGCTCTGCTCCAAGGCTGATGGCCTGCACTGCGCTGCAGTCAGGTCTGACGCGAAGCCCAAGGGCACCGTCCCCATTGCGTGGGGCACACCCTCCACGCCCTGACGCTCACCCCCACCTTGGCTGCACTGTCAGTCCCCAGGTGCGCCTTGGACGAGGCCTCCTCTGGTACCCTGTATCCACCACTGGACAGGTGCCCCACCCTTCAGGGTCCAAGGCAGCAGGCACCCTCTGGTTAGGGGCATCACCCAGGAGGCCCGCTCTAGGGCTCCCCGGGCAGGGCACTTACCCGGTGCCCAGGGAATGGCCCCAAATGTACACGGGGTTGTCACCACTTCTTGCTTTGATCCAGTCAAAAACATGGAGTGCGTCGTAGGTCATGCCTCGCTCCGACGGCGTTCCAACTGAGTCACCCCAACCTGAAGGACAGGGTTCAAAGCAGTTCAGGGGACCAGGCTGGTGACAGCAGAGGCTGCATTTTGGCATCCATCTTCCCAGAACTCCAGCACTGGAGAAGGCAGGGTAAGGCCTGGGCAGGCAACCGGGCCCTCCCTTGCGGACTGGACAAACCAGCCAGTCCTGGCTACTCTGAGGGGCGGGCTGCACACCTGACTGTGACTAACAGAAGAAGTGACGAAATAACGCAGAACCCCAGACACACCTCCATCCCCGAGGCCGGGAGGGACGGTCAGGAAGGAGCTGGCAGGCCAGCCAGCAGGAGCACAGCCTGCTTAGGGCCCACAGAAGGGCAGATCTCCGGCCCAAGGCAGCTCGGACCATCCCAAACCTTCCACTGGCTTGGCAGAGGGCACGCGCCGCTGCCCTTCTAGCTGCTCAGCAGTGAGTCGTCATCAAATGATCTGAGGGCAGGGTTCAAGCTGGCTCTGCTGCATAAGCAAACTCCGCAGAGAGTGCGTGGGACAGGGCAGACTGCTGCCCCACCTCGGAGAGCCGGGAAGAGGAGGAGGACGGGGCCCGGGAAGGCTCCGGATGCCTGTGGTGGGCAGGGGCACAGGAACGTGGAGACAGAAAACGTGGAGTCTGAGAAAAAGACAGGAAGGGGAGACCAGGCCGGGACAGAAAGAGAGGGACAGGGAGCCAGGGACAGACACGGTGGAGCTGGGCTTCTCACACTGCTCAGCAGCAGAGACTTGATGAGAAAGGGACAGAGGGCCTGGTCTGGGAACGCAGGACGGGAGGACAGAGAAGGCACTCGGCACGGCCTGGACGTGCGGCTCACCGTGGAAGAGCACAGCAGGAGGCAGGACGAAGAAACAAGGCCCGGAGACCAAGTCAAAACCAAAAAAAGCTGCGACTTTAAGCAAACTGCAACCTCTAGGACCTGTCCAGTCCCCACGGTTTCCACACCAGCAGCCCCTGGCTTCACTGAGGCTCCTTTCCTTCCAGATCCACCACACCCCAAATCCCTCAGGAGCACAGCCCACCCCTAAACTGGCCTCACTGAAAATGTGAAGACCAGGAACTTGGTTCTAAGATAAAGGAACAGGTGAAGAGGAGCCAAAGTATGCTAAAATTACCCACTAAAAAGCACACTGGGCTTGCACCTGTCACAGGTCCAGTACACTTCTGAGGGTGGCTGCTCCTCAAGAAATAGTCCAGTTCTGGGAAAGGAGGTTCATTTCTCAAGGGTCTGCCCCCTGCTGGAGGGCACATTTTTGAATTTCTGCCTAATAAAGCCCTGGCATGCCTCCTCGTGACCAGTCTGAAAATTCCTTCTCTGCGCCAGGAGCCAGCAAACCTGCGAACCTGCTGTCTGCTCCCCTGGTCAGGTGCGCTGACTCCCCACCTCAGCTTCGGCACCTCCCGGGACCCTGTCTGGTGATGAGGATGAGTCACTTCCAGTTCCTCATCTGAGTGGGTTTCTACTTTCACCCTGACAGGACAGAACAGCTCACCCTGTGACAGGCAGGGTGGTGGCCAAACACCCCACTTTCCCACCCCAGAAATGGAATTACGGTGGCAGAGGGACAGAAGCTGCACAAGGGCCGAGCCAGAGGCAGGCAGGACAGAGACCATCTGGGGAGGCCCCAACTACAAAGGTCTCCGTAAGTAAAGGAGAGGAGAAACTTAACGTCTGGGCTGCGTGTGACGCTACGTACATTTGCTCAGGAGGCTGAAGCAGGATTACCAATTTTAGGCTAGCCTGGGCAACACAGCAAGACCCTGTCTCAAACTAAAAATAAGGCTGGGAGTGTACTCCAGGGCTAGAGTGCTTGCCGAGCATATGCAAGGCCTGGGTGTTAGCCTCCAGCAACACAGCCCTAGATGGGGCGTGCTAAATCTGGGTCTGGCTGTAGAAGGGGCCTCGAGCCAAGGAAGCCCCTCGGGCTAGACAGGCCGAGGTAACATGCTCCCCTGACCCCAGCGGTCATGTCCTCACTCACACCTCCATTCTAGCTCAGCAGCTGAAGATTTTGGATTTCTGACCCCCAGAACAGCAAGATAATGAATCTGTGTGAAGACGCCATGTTTCTGGCCCTCTTACAGAGACAAAGGAAACTAATGCCACCCACAGACAGCCAGCAGCCTCTTCTCTTCCCTGTCTTGGACTGCAGCGTCCACCCAATGTCCACCCCAAGAGCATAAAGCAAGCTGCCCAGCCAGGCTTCCACCCTGAACACTCTCACAGAGGGGCATGGAGGAATATTCCTGGAAAACACGGAATGTCAGGCATGGTAGTGTACACCTGTAACCCCAGCACTCAGGAGGCTGAGGCAGGAGGATCACTGTGAGTTCAAGGCCAGCCTGGCCTACATTGTAATTCAAGGCCAGCCTAAATTACATAGCACTATCTATCTCAGAAAACCAAAACCAAAACCAAAAACCCAGCGACAGTGGTAAGAAACACGTGGCTCATACTACTGCTCCAAGTGTTTCTGCTGTACTCCAGCTACACTGTTTGCAGCAGACACCAAACTGCAGGCCCTGGCCTCCCCAGCCGCCAAAGCCAACCCACCCGACAGAGGAAGAGCCAGGCAGGACAGAGGACTCTGGCTTCCCTTTTGGCGGCTCCTTCACTGTTTTCAGCATTGTAATGAGATGAGCAAGTTGGAGGCCAGCAAAGGAAAAAGACAGCATCTTCTGCATGCAAAGAGGGTGGGCTGGCTCCCAGCCCTGAGCCTCCCCACCAGAAGCCTCCCCAGCCCGCAGGTCACAGCACAGCAGAAGCAGGCTGCAGGTTTCCTCCAGGGCCTCTCTGTGTGAGCCTGTCCCTCAGGCAGGGTCAGGAGAGGTGGGAGTGGGGAAAGAAACCTCACCTCTATAGTCAAAGGTGACCACGTGGTAACCAAGGGAACTCAGCACCTGTGAAGGGAGAAACACCTCTGACTACAGCCTCTCAGCACAGCCATCCAGAGCTCCAGGCCTGTGACCTGCACACAGTGGGGACGTGACAGAGGCTCGATGGCAGTCCAGCTGCTACCTGCGCTGGCCACTGCTTGGACAGCTGAGGACCCAGCGCAGCTCCTCTGTCCCTGGACAGCACTGCACTCCCACTGCAGGTGCCTGGGCATCCAGGGCGCAGGCAGCCTGCAGAGCTGAACCACCAAGTGCAATGGCAGACCCAGGTGGGGGGTCCACAGCACTCCTTGCTGCAGCAGTCCAGCAGCCAGCAGGTGTCTGGCCAGCCATGGCAGAGAGAGCTGGCGGCACCTGCCTGGGCACCTGGCGACTTGCCAAACCTGTACCCAGACCTGCTCCAGCCTCCCCCAGGCACAGCAAGTCAAGGGAACCTGGCAAGTCTCTGGCACTCAACCTTCCCGACTTGATCCAATTACCAAGGGGGCCCCCTCCAAGCCAGGGAAGGACGGTCCCTGAGACTGCACGTTCTCTCTTTTGCCCACAGCAGATACAGGCGCCCTCGAGAGGGGAGAGAGAGGTAGGCTTGGGTGGCCCTGGATGCTGTACCAAAAGCTCCAAGGCCCAACACCCCAGTCAAGAACAAAACCAGGCACAAGGGTGAGTGTGCTGCACCTGGGCAGACCTGCAGGGGCTCCACCGAGTCTGCCTGGAACCTGAGCCAAGCCACCAGCACTCCCAAGGCGAGCCTGCACCCGGCAGCGGTGGCAGCTGCCAGAGCACACGGTTTTCTCCTTTCACATATGAGGAACGTCACCCTGAAGGACACCTTTGAAGGCTGTCCACTCGCTTTGCAGTGGCTGGGAGACAGATGGTCCGCCAGGCGTGCACTCTGACCCGGGAGGCCACCCTTCGAGGAGGACCAGCCGGGCTCTACTCACGGCATGGCCACCCAGCACCCTCCCACTCCTGCTCTCACCTCCCAGGGACCATGCACTGACCTCTGGGCTGCAGTGCTTACCTTGTAGAGCTCCACTCGGTGGTCGCCGCCTCTAGCAAGGGCGGAAACAGAGCGGGTGTTAGTGCCCCTTTCAAAGCGGACCCTACAAATGCTGGGAACCCAAACCCACTCCAGCGAGGGAGCCAGGTGGACAGCGACTTTCTCCTCAGGTCCCCTTCGTGGCCCCAGCTTGCCCTGGCAGTACCAAGGCGGGGGACACTTAGAGAAGCATGTGCATTTCACAGGTCATGTGAACCTACAGCCCCAAACGCAAGATGCACGTAAGTGGACACGGCTGGCTCCCGCCCTCCTCCCCTGCTGCCTGTGCATGGGTCACTGATGTGGCTGCAGATGGCGCTCTGCTTAGCATCACATGGCCACCTCTGCTCCACACCACCTTCTGCTGCCTCCCCGAGCTGACGCCCCTCCCAGGTGCACCTGCATGTGGAGCACATGCCCGGGCACACAGCTCCTGCAGCGGAGCCCAATGGAGCTGCCAGCCTCCCGTCACGCTGCATGGAATGGCTGACCCCAGAAACCCCACAGCAGACCAACTGCAGCGGACACTTCCTGATCCTGAATGTTCGCGTGCTCACACTCCTGTCATGTGAGCTTCTGAGCCCTCAGTGGTGACCTCATGGCGAGTTGCAGGAGGCGCCGTCCCCTCCCTTTCGGCCCTCTCTCTCAAGGATCAGTCCTTAGGCACTGCAGGTGTGTGTGAGGCAGGGGCCAACGATGAGACAAGGGAGGAAACCAAGAAGGCGCAAGGACAAAAATATAAAGGCCAAGAGAAAATACTGCAAAGCCTTTCCGTTACCTCTGGAAGACTTTGTGGTAGTGGTTTCCCAACGTTTCCCTCCTCTGTGGTGAGGAAAAAGGAAGAGCGCCTGAAGTGCGCATGGGGCCTGGACCTCAAGGAGACCGAGTGCGAGGGTCCTGCAGATCAGTGGAGCCCACGGCTGCCAGGGACACCCCACTGGATCTGGTCAGAGACGGGGCTCAGGGAGTGGGGCAGGCCCTCAAGAGGTGGGAATCAGGGAGAAGGCAGGCGAGATCTGCAGCGGGAGGGCGAACCTCACGGCCCCGTGCGCCTTTCACACCTAAAGTTACAAGCAGGCTTTGCCTCTTCTATCCCATGACTGGCACGGCAGAGCTGAGCCCTGTTCACGCCAGCTGCACTTCCCCATTTATAGAAAGACGCCACCAGAGCTGTGTGTACACTTGCGCTCTGAAAAGCAGAAGACAAGCCACTGCAGCTTTGTCCCCACAAAGAAGAGCGCAGACAGCATGGAGCTCGCGTGACTCGGGCCATGCACTCCTTGGCACAGAGAGCACTGTGGGCCACGCTCCCAGGCATGGACACTGCCCCCACTGCCACCTGCTCGCCCGCAGAAAGGCCCATACACAGTTTTCTCCACTGCTTCTCCTGCAAAACGCCCACACCCCAGTCACCCTCGGTGCAGCCCCGCGGGCACCCTGCCTCCGTGCTGCTGGCTCTCACAGGCTACCTGAGGAAGCTGCAAAAGCGGTGACCTTGGGAATTTCAAACAATGCCTTGCTAAGTGCGCTTCCCCTCCTCCCTCTGGACTCCACAGAAGCTGGACAGCAGTGGTGACGTCGGGGGAGTGCAGCCATCTTTGGCTGGGATGGTCAAGTCCAGCTCGAGCTGGCCTGAAGGATGAGCTCTTCAGCCCACTCAGCAGCAGCAGCTGGGATGTGCTGACACTGCTGGCTGGTGTCCGTGGTGGGCAGTCAAGGGGCGGACGACCCCGCATGGTCACCCTGGACAGAGGGGCTGGGTTCCCGACAGACACAGCCTCTGCACCCCAGCGCTGTGCAGCTACAGACAGGCTGCTCAAGGCTGCAGTCCCCAAGTCCGCCCTGCAAACCAGACTGCAGGCCCGTGTGCACTGCACTGTCTTGCGAACTCTACCTGAACCCTACCTCCCCCACCCTGTGGCGACTCTGCTGTCCTCTGCTCTCGGGACGCTCCCCCTCACTGCAGGCCTGGGAGCCCAACCCACTTGAGCTGCAGGTTTAGTCCGCCTGGGCCCCGTGAGAGGCTGAGCTCTGCGGGGAGGATGCGGCCCACGTGGGCTCCTCCGCCTCACCTGGTACCTGCATTCCCGTGCAGGTACAGAATGATCGGGTGGCTGGAAGCCAAGGCATCCTCGTACCACATCCGGTCCTTCCCTTGGGCGTTCCTCCACCAGGCGGCAGGGATCGTGTGCCTGGAAGAAGCAGCACAGGCTCAGGGAGGGTGGAGGCGCCGGGGTAGAACCACAGCTGCAGGCAGCTGCTGACAGCTCAGGAGCATTTCCTCAGGGCCACAGAAGCGGGTCCCTGAAGCAGTCAGCAGGGTAGGCGAGCGACACACTCTGCTCGGATAACCAGAAGCTCTGTAGGACAGAGCCTCCCATGCCCCGAGACACAGGGCACGGGCTCACTTCCCATCAGCCCGCCTTCAGAGGGTTACTAAGGTTCATTTCAGTGCAGCTCCAACGGGAGGATCTGAATGAAGTTTCTCTATAAACCTTGTAATCTATTTTACACATCAATGACAAGAATCTCAAAAGCCAGATAGTCAATTTCTTGTCTTTTAGGGCTTAAGTTTCAGCATTTCATTCCTTTCTTTGTTTTCTGTTTTTGTACTGGGGACTGAACCCAGGGCCACTGAGCTGCATCCCCTGTACTTTTAAATTTTAAAAAAAAAAAAAAAAATTTATTTATTTATTTATTTTTTTGGCCTTTCTTGAGGCAGGGTCTTACTACTGGTATTTAGCTCAGGCTGTACTAGCCGTAAACTCACAGCAATCCTCCTGCCTCAGCCTGAGTATTGGGATTCCAGGTGTGCACTGCCATACCTGGCTTAAAAAATATTTTTAAAGTTTTAAAACAGGGTCTCACCTAACTTGCCAGGGCAGGACTAGAATCTGCGAATCTCACCCCTCAGTGCTGGAATTACAGGCGTGTTAGCACATCCCACAGCATCTCGCCTCTGAGTTACTCAAGGAATCGCATCTTGGGCTTGCTCTGGCCACTACACAGTCGTGCACCTGTGCCCCTGAAAGGCGCTGGCACTGGGCCAGCTCCAGGCTCCCAGGGGTGCCCGGCCGGCCGGCCAGAAGGCTCTGTTCCTGTCCCCACCCTAGGGCAAGGGGAAAGGGGATGAGTCCACAAGGCTCAGGCTGCTGCTGGGAGACTCTGGAGGAGGGCTGCTGGCCAGCCCCGTGGGCAGTGCCCTGTGGTCACCACAGTGGCCCAGGGGCGCACATGCAGCAGCACTGGCACCCAGGGGCCCACTGAGCGGCTGCCACGGCCTTAGGACGAGCCCCTGCATCACTCGGACTCCTCCAGGCAGGCAGTAGTTTAAGTAGGCACTTTCAGACTAAGGCCCAGCCGCCCCGCCCTGTCCCACCACGCGGACCTGCGCTCGCTCGGCACAGCAGGTCGGCTCCAGCTTCGGAGTCTACGGGACTGCGTCCGATCACAGAGCACGACAGACCCGGCCGTGCCGGCAGCCAGGACAACGCTCTCCCTTCTCCCTGGGCCCTCACAAGTGCCTGCACGTCCTCGCACTCACACCAGGAGGCGACGCCTGGCCCTCAGCTGACAAGCTTCTCACACACGCAGCAGTTTTCTGAGAGCAGAAAGAGACCTGATGGCTATGCAAAAATAAACCCAGCTAGTGACTCACAGCTGCTTCTAAGAGAAGAAAGAAAACGCCAGTGAAGCGCTTGATCAATCTTGATTCAGTTGTTCAGTGACACCAACTTTAATCTAGAGAAAAGATATTACAACATATTCTCAAGGAAACACAGAGAAGTCACGAGTTTAAATCCAATGTAAACAATTTTTTTTGTTTTTGAGACAGGGTCTCACTATATATGGTTCAGGTTGGCCTTGAACTCACTATTTAGCTCACGCTGGCCTTGAACTTGAGGCAATTCTCCTGCCTCAGCCTCACGAGTGCTGGGAATACAGGTGTGATCACCATACCCGGCCTAAGTTCCATTTAAATAGCATCACGCCTGCTGGAAGTTTTTCATGTGAAAAGAAAGCTCTCCTGCTTCCACAGGCAGACACCTACACCAGCGTTCGCCCCTGTCTCTAGCTCCCTCCCCACTCCTCCACTGTCCCTCAGCAAGAACACTAAAAACAAGCTGGTTGCAAAGCCTCCACCATTTGGAAAAGCTCAGAACAAAGACTGGTGCCACTTTCACGCTGCACCATAAGGATCAAATTTAGCTGAGGTCTTCCCGTGGAACAGGAAACAGCACCGCAGAGCTCGCAGGAAAGGGCACTGGCGGCGGCTGCAGACGCACGGGACACTCACCAGACTCCAATCGTCACGTCTTCCTCTGGCTGGAGGTAGTAATTGCAGGTGTGATTCAAACCTTGCTCCTGCGGCTTTTTCAAGTCAATGAAGTAGGGAACCCTCACTGCAGGGCACAAAGACATGGGAGTCAGGGTCACTGGATACAGGAGCACACATCCATATGTGCACACTCACGTGCAACCGGCCCGAGAATGCACAGTGTATGCCCACACACACCTGTTGACATGTGCACAGCCCCCACCTCCGCCACCTGTGCGCACCCAAGTCCACGCGTGCACAGGCCCCACACAGTGAGGTGACGCTCCCACAGGGTCCTAGGCAGGGACGGAGCTGAGCATGCACTGAAAACACACAGCTCCGCAGACAATGCTGTCAGGGCGAGGTTTGAACAGAGCCTCGAACAACAAGCTTGCTCTGGACGTGAGAGGTGCACGAGGAAAGGAAAGGCACTAGACAGGCCTAGGGCGAAGGGCTGCAGGAGCCAGCAGAGGAGCTCCACCAAGCTGTGGCTGAAGCCTGGGGCCTCAGAGTGGCAGAAGGGGATGACACCAAAAGATGTTCTACGGCTAGAGAGGCAGGACTCAAGGACAAACTCAATTTAAGAGGCAAAGAAAGTAAAGGAATTTGGAAGTGTCTAGCATGGTCCCTTAACGCAGAAAGGACTGCCAAAAACAAGATGTGGGATAGCTGGACAGATGAACCCAGAGGACTTGTCCACAGTGAGCCACATGAGCACAAAGCCACAGGAGTCCTGCAGCGAACAGGTCACTGGCCAGTGGGGCAATGGCCAGATCCACTGGAGCCCTGTCGGAAAGCCAAAGGACATCCAGGACCCAGAAGTGGACGCGAGGAACAAGGAGGAGCAGGAAGACCTCACCATGCCCTGCAAGCCCACTCTGCAACTGCAAACACCGGCAAACAGCCCCATCTCCACCACCACCCCCGCCGCGAGCAGCACAGGAGAACTAGAGGCACACACCGGGCGTGGGGGGACACACGCTTAGTCTCCTTTCACACAGCATCTGCTGTATCTGCATGGACCTGTGTAGCACCCAGGTGGGGCCTGGAGAGGCAACTCCTTGGGCCCTGCCCCAGAAGGGGCCACCCCCTCCCCAGCTCCAACTTCTCTCTGCTTCAGGCCACCAGGCCACGTGACACCTTTCTGCTCTGAAGGTCAGCCAAAATGACACAACCGTGAGCCGGGAGAAACCTCGCCTGAGTTGTGTGTCCGGTACATTTGTCCCAGCGATGGAAAAAGTGACAAAGGCACCGCTGCAGTTCTGTTGCTTGTGGTAAGCACAACTTTCAAAGACAAGTTGAATTGAAAATTTTAAATATATATGTAAAAAGAAACCCACAGGTCCTGAGATGGGATTTCTCACTCCACAAAGTGGCAGTACCCAAGTGAGCCAGTGACAAACAGCAGGACGGCCCTGACTGCTGGCCGACCGTGCTCGAGGAAGCTGCGGCCGACAGCCTTCCACAGCGAGAAGGAGCCTGCCTTCCTGCGGGATGGGCTCTCACTTCCTCACGAGGAGCTGAGACTCCAGGAGCAGCTGCTCAATAAATAACCCTGAGTGTGAGGATGAGGGACGTAACACTTCCTTCTTGGCCCTGCCTGAACGTGTTAGGGAGGCGTCCTCCCTGGACTGCCTACACCACCAGCTTCTTAATCCATCTCTTCCCCAGGAGCCAACTAGATTTGTAAAATTTCCCTAAGTTTCTCTGTTACAGCTGAGTCATCCTCCCAAAAGACATGCTGAAGCCCCCCACACACACCCAAGGGTGTGGCTTGGTTGGAGAGGGGTCTTCACAGGGTAACAGAACCTGACTTTGGTCATCAGGGAAGACCCTCACGCAGCACTGCTGCTTCCTGAGAAGGTGGAAGCCACAAGAGGACCACAAGCATCAACAAGCCAGGGGAGACGAGGACCGCTGACCCCACCAGATGCAGACAAGGCAGAGAGAACCGCACCCCATGCGGCGTGGCGCAGCTGATCACGTGATCTCAGACTTCCAGTGGCCTCCAGGGCTGTGAGGACACAGAGCTGCCTTCCTAGGACCGGGGGCAGGGGGCAGAAGATGCACGCAGCCACACTGAGGAGCTGAGGCTGCGTCCTGGCCTCCGGACCCAGCAAAGGTTCTGGCCCTGTGCCCATCATACCAGCTGTGGCTGCACCCCAACTCTGACTGCACTACGTGCGCTCGGACCCTGCGGGCTGTGCCACACATCCCAGGCCACCACCCAGCACCGTGAGCTAAGGGGGCTCTCAGTGGAGTGCCAAGTCAGCGCCGCAGCTGACTTGTGCGGGCCAGTGACCTCCAAGCAGGGCCCATCTGCGCCCCGGCTGCCGCCGCCGACGGAAGGCAGCAGTGCGGCGGGCACAGGCTGCGCTCGAGGCCCAGCCTCGGGTGGGACGCGCTGCCTGCAGCGCTGTGGGTGCTCCAGAAGAATGAGCTCAGAAACCGAGAACTCAAACTGAATTCTTCTCCAGGACAGCCCCGTTCCAGAGGCCTGCTCTTCCAGGTCACTTTCATTCCTGCAAAGAAGAGGCACTACGCTCTCCTCCACGGCCCTCTGACCAGCACAAGGACTCCAAGACCGGACTGGCAGGTCTTAGGGTGCCAGCCCCAAAGGGCAACAGCCATCAGAACTGCTGGGCCAGCAGAGGTCTCCCAAGAGAACGGCCACCAAGCAAGGGACAAGGCAGGGTGCACAGGCCAGGCCAGCCTGAGCACAATCATGGGACTGTCTGGCTGGGACCCGAGGTCACGCATGGTCAGGTCACACACGCGGGCTGGAGCAGAGGCAGAGGGCTCGGTGCGTGGGCGGCCACGGTGGGGTGCGCCCCTCCCACAAGCCCTTACCCCGCCAGGGCCCTAGGTCCAGACTCCAGCCCCCAAGCCTCTGGCTCACCCAGGTGCTGTTGGCTATCTCTGGCTCTCTCATCACAAGTCAAACAGGCGTGATTTAGAAGGGATCACACAGGCAGTAGAGCGAGTAAATAAACACGCAAACAGACGGAAAATAACCTACTGCACTGCTTTTTAGCTAATCTGGGAAATTTGACAGGGGAAGGCTGACATGCTGGGCTTGTGGGACCACTGTGATAGTCTGAGACCCAAGGCCATGCACATCACCTTGTTCACCACAGCAGTAACCGCAGCCTTGCTGGGCAGGCTCTTACACAATTTCAGTCACTCAATGAGGCCACAGTGGCTTCCAGGGAAGCAGAGGGAAAAGAAAAAAAGGCTACTGGGGTTGGGTGTGGTGGCGCATGCCTGCAATCCCAGCACTCGGAAGGCTGAAGCAGCAAGATCGCCCCAAATTCAAGGCCAGCCTAGGCTACACAGTGAGACCCTGGGGGACAGGGGAGGGAGGCAGAAGGAAGGAGGAAGCCGGCGAGCCAGCTCCTGGGAGTTCTGGGAGGAGAGGCTGGGGGTTCCAGGGATTACAGATCTGTTCACCAAGGATGCCGAGCCCCGTGTGGTCATCCAGGCGACGTCCTCCCTGGCTCCGAGGTGAGATTTCCTTCACTGGGACACAGCCCCAACACTGATACCCAGGAAGTGCCCGGACTCCCAGGCCATCGATGCCAGGTGCCACACAGGCATGGCTGGGGCAGATGAGACGGGGGGGGGGTGCCAAGTTAGCAAAAGCATACATGCTGTATTTATCTGAAGAATTTTTTTTAAATTTGCATTTGGTGATTTAATTAATTCCAGAGCACACAGCTGCTTGAACAGACACATTTTTTTGAAAAAAAGGACTGGCAAGAAAGAAACGGTAGTGCTAACAGAATTCATTTTGTCATTTATGCTACATTTTTGGGCTAAGTTTCCATGTATTTCTTGCTTACGAAAGTATATTTAAAGTAGACCAACACCTTCAGTCATAGGTACTATGCTTCTTCTAAAACTTTATCTGATTGATGCATCTGGTTCAGACAAATTTGACGTGAGCTTTAAGAATACATTAACTACAATCCGGGCACAAGAACACTTCAGTCCCTCCTGTGTCACCTGTGGAGCCATGACTATCATCTGGGAAGGACAAGAACAAGGAAGCCTGTGACACCATGCAGGCTCTCCCCAGCCTGGAGCGGTACTCGGGTCCGGGGGCCTGGCTCAGACCCCGCCTGCTCTGCCTCTGCTGTCAGGCTGGAGCTGCACTGTGGCACACACCCCTCAGAGCGCCTCTGGGGAGCGCCCACTGCAGCCCCCAGGCAGGGTGGCAGCGTCTGGGGACAGGGCACAGTGCATACCTGCAGCCTGCTGGTGTCAGGTTTTATTGAGTAACTTTTCGAAAGAGGTCAGAATCAGGTTTGCAGGCTACGGACAACACACATCTCCTTTACAAACACTGCCAGGGAGCTGTGGGCGCGGCTCTGTGGCATGGCGCTTGCCCAGCAAGCTCAGGGCCCAGGTCCCGTCCCCAGCACCGCAAAGACACAAACACAAGCCTGCCGGAGGGGAGGCTCCCATGAACAGACACACGACAGAAAGCGTGAGGGACAGCTCCAGCCCTGTGCACAGCCTCCTCCGGCCCTGTGGGGCTGAGGAAGAGGACCGGAAGTTCTGTTCTGGCAGAACACTCTGCCAAGCCCTCTGGAAACCAACACAGCAAGCTCTGTGCGCTGTGCTTGAGTAGCTCCAGCCATAATCTGCAGACAATCAATACGGACCTTGCTTGGAGCATGCAGTGCGCCCCGCAGTCCCCTGCACGCAGAGCTCATGCCCCGTCGCAGGGATGCCTGCCCTCGGTGTGACTTCCGAGGATGTCCGATCACTGGTATGGGCTGAGTCTGCAGCCTGCACCCGTAAATCTGCACCAGGGCCTCATTGTTACACTCAACCCTAAACTCTTTTCTGGGCTTTACTCCCCATATTTAAGGATGGTACAATAAGAAAACCAAAACTCCCTTGCTTTGATACTGTTAGTTTCTATGTAAGGTTGTGCTTTCCCTAAAAGTGGCAAAACTTAAGACACCATAAATTCCTGTAAGTTTACTTACTCATCCATTAGAAAAATCAAATGCCTTTCAGTGTGCCACACATATTTCACAAGTACTTTATCGTGCCTAAGTAAAAAACTTAGTACAGATTCACAAAGTAATAAACGTCAATCTTTCTATTTACATTCCTCCAACTAGCATAATGAACAAAAATTCCTTGCTAGCCAGCTTCAGCCCAGTTTTTGGGATCAAGACTGTTACTGGCTGATTCCTCCAAACTCTTGAACCCAGGCCCTACAGAGCCTGCGATCTTCCGGGGGTCTCAGCCCGAGATGTGCCTACCCACTCACCTGTCCCTGGCTTTGCACTTCCCAGGCCACCACCACAAAGCGCCCAGCGGCCCCTCCTGTGACCCCGCATCCCAGGCCTAGTGGCACCTCCCCCCAGCTCCTACTCACCGCTCCCCCACAGCAGCCAGTCCGGCTTTGGCGTCGGAGCCTGCAGGCCCACAGGGGCCACACCTGCCCTGGAGGGGCGCCCCAACAGCCTGCGCAGAGCCCACCTCGTCCTGTCCCGCTGCCCACCCCTGGCCCACCATGACTACAAAGCAGTCCTCCGAAGCAGGTGTTCCCAACCCCAGAGCCGGGGCAGCCCACAGCCCTCAGGCACCGGGCTGCACAGCGGAGTGAGTGGGGCAAGGCAGTGGACGTCACCAGTACTCACAGCTCTCCGCAGCGGTGCTGCCCCGAGCTCCACCTCTTGCCGGCCTGTGAGGCAGTGGGTTCCCTGCCACAGGAGCGGGGTGAGAACCGACCACCGTGGACTGTGCACTGGGGGCCCCAACCACCGTCCACTGCCCCACGGAAACTCTGTCTTCCAGGAAACTGGTCTCTGGTGCCAAAAGAGGTTGTGGACAACTGTCTAAAGGGGCTGTGCCCGGCAAACGCGCAGGCCAGGCCTCTGGCCTCTCTCATGAGCTGGACACTGCTCTCCTTTCTCCCAAAGTAAACACAGCTCGGGAACAGGTAAATTCAGGGAGCCCACAACACTGCAAGGCCCGCGCAGAAACCAAAGCACGTCAGGTTTTCTTCTTTCCCTTTTTTTTTTTTTTTTTTTGTCTTTTTTGAGACAGTGCTTCACTATGCAGTTCAGGCTGGCCTTGAACTCACTCAGCCTTGTAGCCCAGGCTGGCCTCACATTTGCAGGGATCCTCCTGCCTCAGCCTCCCGAGTGTGGGATTATAGGTGTGCACCACCTTGCCTGGCTTCCACAGTCACCTTCTCTAAGCACGGTCTCTTCAACCGCAGACAGGCAAAGTATCCCCAGAGGACTCTGCAGCTGCCCAGGGCCCAGCAGACGGGAAGCACCCTCGGGACGCCCCGGCTAGGTGGACACAGGGGCTGCTGTGCCTCGACTGCACACTGTCCCCTGAAGAGCTGCACACTCCACTGCCTGTGAACTCAATCTCAGAATAAGAAGACACCCCCGAAAATCGACGTCACCACAGAGTACTTACCAAAATTCAGGAAAATCAGTTTGGCCTGTATCCCCGGACACAGTCTGACGAGGAAGGGAATGGCGAGGTACAGCCCCAAGACACAGAGAAGCACTTTTCTCACTCGGAACCACAGCCCCTTCCGCCTGCAGGAGAGAAGTCACAGGTCAGAGCGGCGGGCTCCTTCCAGTCTGTGCCTGCAGGGAGACTGCAGCAGGAAGCACAGCCTTCTGCGCTCATGCTGAGGGGACTGTTGGAGGTTTACAACTGTGCTGGAAGAAAGCTTTTGTTTCCTCTTGAAAGCCACAGCCAACAGTCCTGCAGAGTTCTCAGGCCTGTCCTTGGCCAGGAACCCAGCCTAGACGCAGCCCCTCGAGCACTTCACCTGGCGGGAGAGCCCAGGTGCCACTTCATCTCAGCAGTGGCTTCTCCAGGCTTCGCAGTCACGGTGCTCCAGCCACTGCCGGCCGTCCCGAGTTACTCATTAGCTCTCCGGAGGAGGCACACAGCAGGACCTCAGCAGCACCTGCCCCACAGGGGCTGGGGCAAAGGGCCGGGCTATGCTCCTGCTCCGCCCCTCGCCGCCCCAGCCTTCTTTGGGCAGCCTCAGGCTGGTGGGCACACCAGCGTCCCCAGACCACTCCCAACCCCCAACACTAACCCCAGCCCTCTCCCAGCCTCCTTTCAGCGGCATCGCTAACCGATGATCTCAAACTGCTTGGTCTCCGGACCTCTCCGCCCTGAAATCTTCAGCACACCTATCTGTGGCGCATCTATCTGTGAAGTTTATTACCGTCACATGAGAAGTTAAGAGATCTACAAATGTCTAGGGCTGTTGGGGGCCACAAATTATAAACTGAGGCTAAGGCCTGGAGGTCGAAATGATCCCACAGCGCTGTGCTGTTCCAGGGAAACACGCTCTTTAGCTTGAAGTCACCACTGCCCTCTGAGTCATCTTCTGTGATTTATCAACACAAGAACCCTCGGGTGGAAGACCTCCACCGCCGCCCGAGTGACCCGATGAGCCCCTCACCATTCTCCTCCAAGGAAACGCGATCAGGAAGCACTGTGAACAACAGGTCCCCCAGGCCCCTACTGCACTGCCATTCTGTCTCTCGCTGACAGGAGACTGGAGCCCACCGCTCGGGTCCCCGATACAGGGCTGGTGACGTGGCTCGGTGGCACAGTGCTTGTTTAGCACACATGAAGCCCTGCACTCTAATCCCAGAGCCATCAAAAAGAAAAGGTCTATGAATTCATCTATAGTAATCACAAGCGATCTACTATATATGTTAACAGAAATAACATTTATTGTGAAAAGCAATTCTATTTTCTAGTGCAACAGATTTTAGTGAGGACTGACATTCACATTTTTAGACATTTTCTTTTTTCTGGTGCTGGAAACTGAACTCAGGGCTTCACACGTGCTCTGCAAGTGCTCCAGCACTGATGTGACCCCGCCTTTTCACATGCCGCCGTGAGCCACACTGCTCACCAGGGGACACTCAGGCTTTGCAACACTGGAGAGCAGGAGCCTCTGGAAGCCGCTCTGACTTGGACCCCAGGGGACGAGTGAGGACCTCTGCATGCACTGGAGGCCCCTGGGCTCGGCAGACCTCTGTGTGACACAGCAGGGCCACCAGTGTGCAGGGCACACACTTACCAAGCTGAGCCGTACTGGGAGTACTTATCTCTGGACTCAAGGCGGTTCTAAAACACACTTAACTGTGGATACACAAATCAGAGATGAGCCTTGAAAGCAGTCTGCCATGCTAAAAAAGGCGGCCATGGAGGCTGTGCACAGTGAGATTCCATTTACCTGAAATTCCTGAAAAGGCAAAGCTCTAAAGATAAAACAGCAAAACGGTGATTAGTGGAGCTGGGGGGATTGGGTCACTGAGTTCAGGAAGCGCAGGGGAGTGTGGGTAGGAGAGACCCCTCTCCACCCCGCCCATGGGCACGGCGACTGACTGCAGGGGAGTGTGGGTAGGAGAGACCCCTCTCCACCCCGCCCAGGGCACGGCGATCCCACTGCAGGGGAGTGTGGGGAGGAGAGACCCCTCTCCACCCCGCCCAGGGCACGGCGATCCCACTGCAGGGGAGTGT
>RJWM01015847.1:0-46881 GCA_004363535.1 Dasyprocta punctata | reverse complement strand
GAGCGCCGCTCCTTCGCGGTCTGCAGTGGGCATCCTTATCGCTTTGGATCCCCGTACCAGAGGACCCAAGCCGTCCCCTCTTCCGGGTCGGCTTCCTGAGAGGCGAAACCGGACTCGCTCCTGAGTAGATCCGGACCTTGGGGTCCGAGGAGCGCGGTCCCTTCCCGCTCGCGTGGCACAGGTGTCCCCGTCACACTCGTTCCACACCCGGCTTCTTTCCAGGAAGCGCAAACTCAGGTAACGTGTTCGAGGACTTTACGATTTTTCCGTGCGGAGTCGGTAGTTCAGGAGTTGGCAGCCTTGTTTCTCTGCAGAGCCAGAGCGCAGTTAGTTGAGGGTTTGCGGGCCGGGAGCCGCCCCTGTCCCGTGTTCGTCTCTGCGGCTTGCAGCCGCCTGGTGAAAACGAGCAGCGCGCTCTGGGCCGCCGGCCCGCAGACGCGCGAGGACGGCCGTGCCCGCGGCTGGGTTCCCGGTGCCCGCGCGCTCCGCACCGAGCTCCGGGCGGCCGGGCGGCCGGCGGCGACCCCGCTGCGCTCCGGCCTCGCCTGCTCCCGCCTCCGGCATCGGCACCGCTCCTCCTCCCGGGGCGGTCCCGGACCCCGTCCAGGCGCCCGGGAAACCTCCAGCCTGCGGCCGGCCGGGCCTCGCCCTCCTGTCCTCCAAAAGGGCAGTTGCTTGCCATCTAGGCACAAAAGCCAAAGTTCCCAAATTTTGAATAAGTTTGAGTAAAAGTAGTAACGAGCTATCTCAAACTATTGTGTTTTGATCACTTGCTTTCCGATGATCCATTAATATGTGTTCGCTATGGTAATTTTGAAAATACTGAAAAATTTTTAGGAAAAAATAGGGGTTGTCCATAATCCCAACCCACGTGCAGTAACAAAGTATTTAGGTATTCTTTGAGTTCTACTTCTAGTGCATACTGATTGGACAATTTATCAAACCAGTAGATTTTTTAAAAAGTACCATATAGGGGAAAATACACAAATTACAAGTATATCAATATTATAATTCAGTTTGGACAGATACAGACTTCCAGCCACAATTCAGATAAAGAAATAAACTTTTGTCAGCATCTTAAGGATCCATCTACGCAGGTAGAAACAACTCCTAAAATATAGCCTCGATTTTATTCTTAGATACATAGGTGAGTTTTGTCTGTTCTTGAAGTTCAATTAATTGCTCAGCGACTATTTTATAGTATTTAGTTTCTTTCACTCCATATTTTGAGTTCACGCATATTGTTGCGTGAAACAGGTCTTTTTTTGAAATTTATTTATATGCTGTATGGTATTGAATCCATACAATTTATCTTGAGTATTGCTTTTTTTCTTACCTTGTTGGGATACTCAAATACCATACAATTCACCCATTTAATGTGTACAGCACAATTTTATTAGTATTTTTATAGATATTTGTAGCTATTACCACAGTCAGATTTAGAACATTTTCATCACTTAAGCAACTCTGTCCCCTTAAACTCTGAAATCCAACACCACCTTCCTATTTTTTTCAGTCCCAAGCAACCACTATCTTTTCTATAACGAACTCTTTGGAGTATTCATAAGGTTTGAATCATAGGATGAAGAGGTCTTTTGTACCTGGTCCCTCATACTGATATTAGGTATTCAGATTATTTCCAAGTTTGGGGTTATTACCAAAAATGCTCATTCGAATATTATTCTGTTTATTCACATGGAGGTATAGATAGATAGATAGATAGATAGATAGATTTTTTTTTCCTTTTTTGATTTTGAAACCTGAAAGTGGAATGTCTGGGGTGCAGAGTATGCTTATGGTTCAGCTGTGTTTAGAGTACCAGGCAGTTTTTCTGATTTACAGTGCCAGTGGCCTATGACATGCGTTCTCCCTACTCCACCTCTTCACCGCCATTCAGTGGTTGTATGGTTCCGACTTGACTTCTGTGATGACCATTGATAGAGAGCATCATTCCTATGATGGTTTTTCTCTAAGATAGCTTCTTTAGTAAAGGGGCTTTTAGGTATTTCGATTAGGTTTT
Source organism: Dasyprocta punctata (assembly GCA_004363535.1). Classification (NCBI taxonomy): domain Eukaryota; kingdom Metazoa; phylum Chordata; class Mammalia; order Rodentia; family Dasyproctidae; genus Dasyprocta; species Dasyprocta punctata. The sequence goes on along the minus strand of RJWM01015847.1, from coordinate 44,861 downwards.
TTGTCATTTTGTACTTGACTTTCTACTTGATTTATATATTTTAGCTGAATACTACAAACACATTTTCCTAATCCATGGTTTGCATTTTAACTACCTTATTGCACATTTTCATAAATCTAAATTTTAAAACGTTGTTAATAGTTTGTGCTTTTGCTGACCTGTCAAGAATTGTTCCAAGGTTATCAGGAGACATTCTCCTATGTTACCATTTGAAAACTTGTTTTTCTCTGCATGTTTTCAATCTTCTAACCACTTAAGAGTTGATTTTTCCATGTGGTGTGAAGTAAGCATTTTGTTTCATCTAACCAGTTGATCTGATTCTTTCTTGGAAAAAAATCCTTTTTCACTGCTCTACAGAATCACCTTTGTCATGATTCAGAAGGAAATTACCTGAAGATACTGGAATTAGTAATTAAGGAATATAAAATAACCTTGACAAATACAGTTAGGATTTTGCCAACGTGAAGATGGGGGAAATTTCAAGAGAAACACAAATAATATTTTAGAAAAGGAAATGGAAATCCTAGAAGATAAAAATATGTAATAACTGAAATCATTTGATGAGATTATCAATAAATTATACACACAGGAGAAGACCAGTAAACCTGAAGACAGATCAGTGCAAATCATCTGAACTTGAAGTATACAGAGAGTCTAAGGTTTTTTTTGTTTTTGTTTTTTAATAATGAGAACATCAATAATTTGTAAAGTATCATCAGGCAGGCAAATACACATGAAATTAGATTTCCAGGAGACAGAGAATATGAGGCACAAACTACTAACAAGTCTTTCTAATTTGATCAAATATATTTTATCCAGAATCTTTACTTGTTTTCAGTGGAGAATTGATACTGATCACCTAGTTTGTCACAAATAGAAAATAGAAGTTATCATAAACAGTTAGGAAGTTTTACATATGTGTGAATGATCCCAAGGGCATTTTTGAAGTCACATAGTCTATAGAAAAATACCTTGTCAGATGGAACTGTCCTGGGCATCATTGGGCTTGTAGTATGAATGCTGTCTATCACTGAAAAAGGCCAGTAGCACTGCCCCAGTCATGTCAAAATAGCCTTGCCGTTTTTCAAAACATCCCCCCGGTTTGCAGTGTAGCCCCACATGGATTGATGATTTTTCTCTCAGCTGACTGCCACCACCTCCTTATACAGGCCCTTTGAAAGCGCCTCTTCTCGTGCTCCTGTTTAGCTAACCACTTTAGCCTCTCCAACTCAGGGCTTTTGGGGTTGCTTTTCCCTCTGCCAGAGTACTGCTTCCCCAAATACCCTATGGCTAGTTCTTTTCTTGTCCTCCGGTCTTTGTTCAAATGTCATTCTCTCAATGATACCCATAGATAAAGCAAAAACCCTGCATAACCCCACATAAGTAGTGGTTTGCTAGATCACCATGATTAATACACTGAGTGGCTTAAGCAGCAAAATTTTTTCTCTCGGATGTGGAGGCTAAAAATCCAAGATCAAGGTGTTAGTAGGTTTGGTTTCTTGTGAGGCCTCTGCCCTGGGTTTGCAGTTAGCCACCTCTGGCTGTGTCCTGTGGTTTTTCTTCTGTGTTTGAGCACTCCCGATGTCTCTGTCCAAGTATTACCCTGTCCGTATACCCTGCTAGCTGCTTTAGATTAGAATCTACCTTGAGGGCCTTATTTTAACTTAGCCACCTTTTTAAAAGTCTTCTCTCCAAATGTACTTCCATCATGAGGAACTAGGGGTTAGGACTACAATATATGGATTTTTTTGGACAAAATATCATTCGGCCCATATCACAATGCTCAATTTATTTTTATCTATGGCCCATATTTTACATACAGTGAATTTAAATTGTATAATTTGCTTACTGTTTTTCCTTCTGTTCCACTAGAATATAGGTTCCATAAGGAAGAGATTTTAATAGATTTGGTTCTCACTAGTGTCTTGGAGAAAACTTCAGATGAGTAAATAATTATAATTGTTAATATTTTTACCCAGGGTTAGCCAAAAGCCGCCTTAATTTATTCCTAGTAGTAACTCCCTGTATTTGTCAGGGCATTTCTACATTTCTTCATGACTAAAAAAATCCTTGTCAGTATTCCTATAAAGCATGTGTTCCCCCTGCCCCCGTCAGCAACCTGCTATTTCGGAGATCTGGCTAAACTGATAGCAACCAAGGAACATTAAGCAACTATTTGCTAGTATTATTTCGTAGATTTTGCAGGCCTCTGGTCAGCAACCCGAGCATCTCTTTGGAAGGTGACAGTAGGGAATGTAGCAAGTATGGGGGATTCTCTTCTGTCTTGTCTTCGAGGCCCAATATGGTTCTCTCTGTTTTGCTTTACTCTGATCATTATTATTATTATTATTAATAAAAAAAGCATGTGTTTTTAAAGCATGTTCAAATTTCTTAGTAAAAAAGATTGTAAAAGTAAAAAATTCCAGCTTTTTACCAAAGATCCTAAGAAATGTTACATGCTTGTTTCCAAAACAACAAAAAACCTTGTTTGATTAAGTGGATTGAGGTGTTTCCATATTACATTGGTATATCCCTCCACATGACTGAGGACCCGCTCACACCAAACAAATACTAAACCATTAGCACAGAGAAATTTGCTTTTTCTATTATAAGCTAATCTGTACCACCTTTTTTCTTCTTTAGGTGGTCAGGCTCAGACTGGATGATGAGCTTTCAAAAAGGAAAAAGATGGAAATCAACAACCATGCTGCCACCTCAGTGTTTCTTTGTAGCATTCATACAGAGTAAAAGAAAATTATATTCCTGCGTTATATAATCTATCAATCACCTAACTTATTTTTTAAATCTGGGTTATTCTTGAAAGCAGAGCCTAAAACAAATACAGACACATTCTTTTGGGGAAATCTAATCCCAGGGAGTAGAAATAAAAGAGAAGTGAGTAGGGAGAAAGGCTAATGATCCAACCAAAATAAGGTAGTGTTCTCTAATGATCCATTACTGTTAATGGTTATATAATACAGAAACATCCCAAGATTCTTACTAAACTTTGTTTCAGAGGTCTTCTCTCAGGAGTGAGAGGAAACGTTTGCCTATCAGAAGTATTTCCTCTCTGGAAAAGGCTGATCCCATGGGGTTTTAATTCCCCTAACCTTCTGTGTTGCAAGACAGTGTGTGGGGGACTGTGGCCTCACACATTACTGAATGGGCGAAGCCTTGGGACAGAAGGCCAGGCTCTTGGTACATCCTTAACTCCGCTGAGGTACCGTCAGCACAGATCAGGGTTTAAAACCTTCTAGAACTGCTTACCAGAGCTATGGCTAGAAACAAGTTGAAAAGATATGAGACAGTACACTAGAGACGTGAGTCGACATACTATGCTGTTAGACCTGTCTGAATCTGTCTCCTCGCTTTTTTCTGCAATCAGGAGTCAGTGTGTATAATAAGGTTGACAGAAGGGTGAAATGAGAAGGTTGAAAGTATTAGAAGTTGTGCATTATGGCAGTTTTAACCTTGAGTCATGTTTGTAATTATGAAAAAGAAAGTGACAGTGATGGAAAGCGTATCAGATGTCTTCTAATCTTATGTAGTTTCAGAAACAGTTGTAAATTGGTGAAAAATGAAAAAATAAAATTAACCATTTCTTGTGTCTTCTATGACCTTCGTGATCAATGTCATTAACTGTTCCTAAGGTACCATTTTCTACTATCATGTAGCACTGGTTATACACTTGTTACTAGTGAAGAGAAACTGGTAGAAACACAAGAAGAAACTATTGACATAATTTCCATCACAAGGGTTGGCATTAATATTGGGTGGAACATGGGGATACTGATTTAATTTGCATTCTTTTGTGAAGATCATCTTACCAGAAGTAGTAGTATCATCATTATTCTTTTACTTGGTCAGGAATTGCTTTTAGTAGGATAAAACTTTTGAGTCGTTCAGGTCAGTACATTTTAAATTTTACTTAAATGCTATGTATTATTCTATATATATAAATAAGAAAATATAAAATACTACATCCAAAAACTTCAGAATTTGTGTTCTTTGAAGGTGTCCCAAGGAATATTTGCCAAAATTGACCACACATTAAATCACAAATCAAGTCTAAATATTTCAGAAGATTAAAATAATATTTAGTATGTATTAAACCAGAAAGGAATTACATACAGGTAACAAAAAAATTCCCAAATTCTCATAATTTAAGAAACATACTCCTACTGATCAATGAATCAAATAGTGAATCATGTTGGATTTAAAAAATATTTTGAGATGAATTCTAATGAAAAAGCAACATCCCAGAACTCCCAGTGCTGTAAAAGCAAGAGCTTATAGGAAATTTATAGCTCGAAAAATAGATATTAGAACTTATGAAAAGATTGGCTGTCAGTATTTCAGGAAGCAGGGAAAATAATTATTCGAGCACTTTTTAGACACTAGACACCTAGTAGCAGAGGAACGGTCACTAAGACACGGAAGCAAGGTGCGACAACAGTGGCCTTATCTTTGCAGGTGTGCGCAGTATCACTGCAGGAGTTGGAGGGTAGTTGAGCCGAACAGTGTTGCTGAACTGAGACAAACACTGATTTGAAGGTAGGATGGCTTGGATCTTCAGAGCAGAGTATCAGTGAAGTTACGCAGAGAAAAAAATTTCTAGGAAATTACACAGTGTCCCCTTTGTGTCCATTGCTGAACACTAAACTTAAAAAGCTAACAAGGACCACGTGGTGGTACACGCCTGCGGTCCTGGCTTCTTGAGAGACTGAGGCAGGATCATCATAAATCTAAGCCTACGCTAGGCAACTTAGCAAGAATTTGTCTCAAAAAATAAAAAACCTGGATTTGATCCTCAGTACTGCAACGACAACAACAAAAGAACTAGCATGAGATTGGGAAGCATTTCATTCCATCCAGCCATGGTGGAAAACCCAGGAATTCCAGGCATTCACTGACGATCCATAAGAGTGAGTACGGTTATATATCTCAGTAGGGCTGAACTGACCTGACTAAAATCTGCACTCCTCCAAAAATCTTTCAAATAAGCCTGAGTAATGCAAAGCTCCTAAGTAACTATCTTGCAGACCAAAATCCAAATTTGTTCTAGTCCTCCAAGCAGCACATACAAAGAGACAAGATTTATTTGGGGAGATGGTTGTAAAGGATGAAATGGAGAGGAAGCAGAGGAGGTAGACAGACTCGAGACTACACCTGTCTGCCCCTTACGAAGGTCTAGCAGTTCACTTCGTGTGTGTCAGTGACACGCGTGGTGACAGGATGCCCAGGCACCTGATTAAAAATTATTCCTGGATGTTCCAATGAGGTTGTTTCTGAAAGTGATAGCATTTGAATTGGTGCACTGAGGAAAGCAGGTTGTGCTTCCCACTAGGTAGGCATCATCCAGTCTGTTGAGGGTCTAAATAATAGCAAAAGGGTGGAGGAAAGTTAAAATTCTTTCTCTGCCTGACTCAGTGAGACCTGTCTTCTGCCCTTGGACTGGGATTGACACCATAAGTGCTTCTGATTCTCCGCTCTTCAGACAGCAGATCATGGGACTTAGCCCCCACAATTGCATGAGTCAGTTATTCATAGTAAATTGGTTTAGGTGGCTGGACTGATAAAAAGCAGAAGAAAGAAGTAAGATGCTAATGCTGCTCAGTCAGGCTTAAGGTCAGCTGATGCACAGTCACGCCACTTTGCCACTGACGGAGTTTCCTACCTCACAGGAAGAGGCCTGCTTCACTACACCTGCTTCACTGAGTCATTCAGTGTGTCGATGGCAACAACGTGTGGGAAATGTAGCTTTGGTATGAAAATGTCCATAGACTTAGAGCAGGAGCTGGGACCTCAGCAAGAAATCCAAGTGGTGCATTTTCACAAGTAGCACAGTTCACCCTTTATGCTACACATCTCTGTTCAGGCCTGGCTGCTAGGAAGATGACTAGGTGCTAATATCAACTCTGACCCTAGGCGAGTGGTAGCAAACCTATGGTGTATGTGCTGCGGTGGGCACACAGAGCTCTCTGACGGCACACGAGCCGAGTCACCCCAGCATCACCCCAGCAACTGAGCATTGGATAACAAGTGCACATAGGGACAGTGTTGGCACTTTGCAGTAACTAAGTGGGTTTGGGTTATGGTTTGGTCACTCAGTCTAAAGGTTTCACCGTTACTGTCTAAAGCCAAGAATCCTAAAAATGTCTGGGTGTTCTCTTCTGACAATGTGTAGTCATCCTCGTAAATGGCCATAAGCCCACTTGGGGAAGAGCTTGAGGATTCATGACAGTACAAGTGTGCCATGGTATACGAGTCTTTCCTTCTAGGGTCTCCTTCCATCTGTGGGCTCCTTATCTGAAAATTCACTTAGGTTGGGGGCTGAGTGAGGGTCTGTGATATTTCATTGGGGTCAATATCCTCAATCTCCTGCTTTGTTATGCTCACCTTCTTTGAGGAACATCCTTGTTACGTGCTTGTCTGTTTTGCCTGTAGGGGTGTTACTTTCAATTAATCATCTCCCAAACACCCTGTGAGTCAAGCCCACTTAACTACCCCTCCAATTTCACCGGTAGTTACAGTAATTATGGCCTCTTGGCTTTTCCTAGTTAAATGCCTGTCCTTCAGGGCCCACTATTACTTCAGGGCCCATTACTCCTGAACGATATTAGCAAGCCCAGCTCTGTGACCACATCATCATCAGCCCTGTTTAGAATTAGTGCTACCAGTGCCTTCTCACAGGCACATTCTTGGTGACCTTAGTGAATTGTATGGCTTCTGGGCCCTTCCTTGAAACAAAACCACGTCCCTCAACCTTTTTATTCCTTCCTGTTTCTACCATTTACCAGAATGAGGTGGGCGTTTCCCTTTTACTCAGTGATTAGTGTCCCTATTTGTAGGCTTCTAAGAGCTACTCTTTCAGTGAATGCACTCCTTTTCCTGGGATTCCAGATAGGATGATCTCTTATGCCATGTGTGCTGCTATAACAAAATATCTGAGACTGGGTAATTTACAAAGAACAGGAATTTATTTTTCACAATCGTGGAGGATAGGAATTCCAAAATCATAATGCTGACAGGTTCGATGTCCGGTGAGGGCCCCATCTCAGCATCCAAGCTCCATCCTCTGGAGGGGCTAAACATTGTCTTCACATGGCAGAAGGAGTGGACAAGCAAAAAGGGTATCGCTTGTTCCTTGTAGCCTTTTCAAAAGTCAGGAATCCCATTCATGAGGGTTCCACTCCATAATTTAATCACCTTGTGAAGACACCACCTCTTGATGCTATCACATCAACAATGAAATTTCAACACTTGAATTTTGACATCACAATGCATGGTAAACATTGCACCCCAATGAAATGTCCCTAAATAAATATGTTCTTGTTTTCCTAGATTTATATTCTACCCCTTAGATAAAGTATCATTAAAAGTTAGTCCCAGGAAAAATGCCTTGGTTCTTAACTGAACATCCTTTTTCCTTTTCTCTCTTTTTTCAGTACTGAGGATCTAACCAGTGGTGCTCCACCACTGATGTCTCCAACCTATTTTATATTTTATTTTGAGGTAAGGTCTTACTAAGTTGCTCAGGCGGACCTTAGGATCCTCCTGCCTCAGCCTTGCAAGTAGCTGGGATTACAGGCATGTACCACCATGTCCAGAACAACATACTATTTCTTGCTGTTCCTTCAGCTTAAATTATTTTTCTTTCCTTATCTGGCCCCACACTTCTCCACAAATTTTTATGATGAATTTAACTGTAGTCATCTTCCTAGCAGAAGGCAAAAAAATACTAGAGAGATCTCATGAGTATACACCTATCTATTGCCTTGTCAAGAAGGGACCTGTAAGTGCTAGTCAAGTCTATCTGACTTTATTGACAAATTCTTCCAAAGTTTTAAGAGGAAAAAAACACCAAGCTTGCACAATTTGAATAGGAAAATGTAAAAGCAGTCCTAACTTTGATACCAAAACTTGACCCAAAACATTGCAAACAAAAGAAAATTGTAGACAGAACCAACATAAAAGATAGTATTGTCAAATTAGACTCAAAGATTCAAAGGATTAAAGAATTTTATTCATTAAAAAGTTTTACAGATTTAAATTTATAATCAAGAGGCACAGGCACAGCAAGCAAATGTCTTGAACACTGCCTGTGAATTACAAGATCCATCCTTCTTGATTTGAATGAGCTATTTGGCCAGGCTGGAAAATATGAGCCTCATTCTATAACCTAAAGCAGATTAGGTTTTTATGTGTATATTTTTTACACAGCTAATTATATAACATTTTCCAAGAAGCCACATGCCATCTGTCTATAGACTATTGTTTTGTTTATCATAATCAGTCCTAAGCCATAAAGATTTACTTACTAGGAATTAATAGTACTTCATTTTCATGAAGTCCATTATCAATATATACACAAGGATATTTACCTAGGTTAGTTGCCTTCTTTTTTTCCTGGAAACATCCCCTAAGATATCTCCAAGTAGGAAATTTAGGAGGCTACTCAAGCCAATAAGTCTTGCAAGCATAGATGCTCAGATAATAAATAAATATTACCAAGTAAAACGTGCAGTATATAAAGAGACTAATAAATCATGAAGTTTAACATTTGAATATAATTAATATAATTCATCATATAAGTATATATAAGAAAACCATGTGTTACTGGATGGTGAGAGAGAAAACAAATCAATATTCATTAACCGGATAAATTATCTGCAAACTAGGAACAGAGGGAGCATTTCTAACCTGATAAAGTCATCTACTAACAACCTACACAAACTGGGCACTGTGGCACATGTAATCCAGCACTCAGAGGAGATTGCATGTTCAAGCCCAGGCTGTTCAATTTAGCAACTCCGTTTCAAAATTAGAAACAAAAAATTTAGTAGTAAATAAAACTGGGAAGGTAGCTCAGGGCAAGGACAATCTTCTTTGCAGGGCAGGGGAATCTATAGGTAGTGTAGTGCTTTCTGGTAAACATGGACTCTGTCCTCATTATGATGTTATACTGTCACCATCTCTGTTCAGCCTCACACTTGATGTCTTAGCCACAGCAATGAAGGAGTGGGAGGAAAGAAAGCAGGAATAAATAAGGGAGAAAAATAAAACTGTCACTGATTGCATGTTTGTTTATATAGAAAACTTGAAATCTATAAACCATGAAAAGGACTGTGGATCTAGCAAGGACAAAATATCAAATGATTGCATACCCTTGTGCAGGATCAATTGGACAAGTAAAAATATTTTAAATTTACAGTAGTATCTAAAACAGCAAACACATGAGTAAATTAATTCTAAAATCTACAATTTTTACATGCTGATAATCAGAAAATATTACTAAGACAAATTATAGAAGATTTAAATAAATGGAGTTATAATGATAATGGATGGAAGACTTCATATTTTAAAGATCAATGTTTTGAACTTACCCTAAATTTATAGAGCCAGTGAAATTCCAATCAAAAACTATGTGAGATTTTTATTGTTTGAGGAAGTTAATAAATGTATATGGAGCTAGAACTATGCAGTAGCCAAGAAAGTCTTGAAGAACAAGAAGCTAGGTTACTTCCTAGTGCCAGATCAACACCCATCCTGCAGAAATTGAGATGGTATCATATTTGGGCAAAGGTATACTAGCAGACTGGTGGACTAGAATAGAGTAAAACTATGGCTATTATTCTCTAGAGTTTAAAACTTTGTTTCTACGCCAGTACCTAGTCAAGCTCATCCCTGATTCAGACTTGCTTGTAAGCTTAATGTCTTAGGGAAGAGGAAACCACAGAAGATCCATCAAAAGAAATACGCAAAAGAAAAGTTCATTATTGGCTTTTGAGTTTCCAAGGATCAAAATCATAGCATTACATTTAGAGTTGGGGAGGAATACTTGGTGAGCCAGTTCCCTCCATGCCCTGCCTCCTTCACACTCAGTCAGAGGAAGAAAACAGTAAATAATCTCAGCACGAAGCGTGAAACAATCTAAATCAGGGCTGAAGAAAAAGCAGGAGAGTTAATTACTGGTGATGGTTTTCGAAACGGATTTCAATATTCTATGTTAAAACATTAAAGATCTCCCAGAAAAAAAATTTACATGTTATAAGAATGAAGAGACTAGTCCTCCTGTCTAGTTAACCTCAGAGATAAAGTTCCGTGGCATTGGCTTTGGCACTGTGATATTGGATACTGTGGTAGAAGCACCTGCATTGAGGACCTAGGCACACGGTTCCTACATTGCCCTATGATCATCTTGGGCCCAGGAGATCAATAATGTGTTTTTTTCTTGTTGTGGTTAAGAATTGGCAGAGAGACAATGAGAACTTTTTTTGAAGAGATCCTGAATTTCATTAGATGGCAACATGGAGGGAAATATCATTGAAGACCAGAAGGGATCATGTTTCTGTCTGTTGACACCAACCATAGACAGATGCCCATCAGGAATCAGATGCCCTGATATCACCTAAGTCTTCGGAAGCACTGATAAACCTTGGGTGGAAGAAGAGTGCTATGATCTGAATTTTTTTGTCCCCCACCTCTAAATTTATATATTAGAACTGTAACCCCCAAAGCAATGATATTAGAAATGAGGTCCTTAGGAAGTAAATGGGATTTGCCCTTATAAAACAGTCCCAGAGAGTTTATCTGCCCCTCTCCTGTGAGAACACAGTAATAAGACAGTGATCCATGAACTTTTAGTGACCTTTTGTACCCAGACTCTGTTGGCATCTTCACCTTGGCTTTCTCAGCCTTCACAAGTGTGAGAAATAGATTTCTGTTATTTATAATCAATGCAGAATACGGCATTTTGTTGTAACAGCCCCAACAAAATAAGACAAAGTAATAACTTGCTGTAAATTGTTATCTATATTTACCTGAAAAATGTCTAAAGGTAGTGGTTTGGTAGTGGTTGTGGTAGGGGTGTGTGCTTGTGTGGCACCAGTGAATGAGAGTTTAAGAAATAAACTAAATTCAATTATGAAAAAATAAAGCCAGTTTTCCATACGCCTAAGTATATGACTTGCAAGTCCATAACTAATTTTCAGATCTACCAGATATGCTGCAGTTGAAGGGTACATGAACCTGGAACAAATCATCTTTATGCAGTTATTTCAACACAATCTACAAGGCACTGTATGATTGGGAAGATATTTATCAAATTAGGTCTGTAAAACACTAGTTCATAGGATATAAATTGATGTTAGGAGAGAAATGAAATTGGAGAGCTTTCCAGTGCCACATTCTCAAATCCATTCATGTGTGAATGTTTAGTGTACCTCACCAAAAGAGATGTGATCTGTCCCATTTGGCAACAGTATGTTGTGCAACTCAAAGCTTCCCTCACACCAAGACTTACTCTCCATTTGCTGGGTGAATTGTTATCAAGCAGCCTGCAGTTATAAGGCCTGTTCCAGAACTGCCTCAGCTATAGAGAACCACTTCACCTAAGGTACACTCCAGCCTGTGGTGGCTCGTATCAGTGATTGATCAGTGTGGAAATACAAAGTTGTTGTCTTGCCTATTTCAGAACAGCTCTGAAGGCCGTTCCAGCTCCAGAGCTCCCTGTGATGTTGGCCGAGGCTGTTGCTGGACCTGCATTACAACTCAGCTTCTCATTTTACCCAGTTCTGCCTCTTCTCTTTACAAGTGCCTGTCCAGAGACACTTCTTAAAAATTATCCAGCAGGTTAAATGGTATCTCAGAAAATGCATTCAGAAGAGCGAAATGTGAGACTCCCCCCCCCCGCAACTTCCCAGTTCTATTTTCCCACAAAAGACTTTTATAGAGTACTAACAAGCATAGGATTTAAAAAGTCCATTCTGGCTGCTGGTAATTGCAAATGTGAGAACTGGATAAGTACTTTTATGAGAAGTGGGGGAGTCTGGATTTTGAACCTCAGCCCATGAATTTGAATTTTGAAACCGGCCCAGTGTTGAGATGTCCCTCTCCAATGTTCAAACTGTAATAAGAAACATCATCTATTAAGGAAGATAACAAGGAACTAAATATTATATGATCTATGCAAATAAAGTTCTTTTTCTCTGTAAAATGTTTAAATCTCTAAGGTGATCAGTGGTTGTTCGATAAAATGCACTCATTTCTGTCCAACAAATATAAATATTTTGTACTCATAGTTACCTTAGATATTTACTGGGAAAAGAAGAAGGAAAGTATGATGAAAACCTTTGAAAAACTGTTTCCAAGCAAAAAACATACAGTAGGAATTCCACAAAACTAAAAAAAAAAAAAACAAAAAAAATCCTCTAAACTGGAGGATTCATAAAAAAAAAAAATCTAGTGGATTACAATGCACTGAATTTATTAAAATATTTCTGTTTGGCAAAGCAGTGGCTTGGTATTATTTCAATACATGTCTCTACCAACAACAACAACAAAAGAAAAAACCTGGGATGAATTTTTTAACAAATCTTTGACATATTTATATTTATATTTTGGTGTTACTTTAAAACAAGAGTTGGCTTGAAAGACTAATAAACACCTAACTAATCAGAGGCAATGAGCTATCAGACTTCACGATTGGCATAGAGCAGTTTCCAAATAAAATGAGATGCATGCAGCCTCTACAAATTTGGCTTGGGGAGGAGTTTGCTCCAGCTCACTTGAATAAGCTACTGTCTATGGCTCACAAGGGTCCTGCTCTTAATGAGGTGGTGCATAGCAGCAGCACACTGTGAATCCAAATAGCAGATGGCAACACTGTTGAGTAGGCTGGCAGTCTGATGTCTAGCCACCAACTGGCAGCAATCATTATTAAACTGATTCATGTGCCCAGGGAAAATCTCCATAAGAGTCTTAGCAAATCTGAGCAGCAAGAAGCAAATGATCTGCTATTCCTATCTGTTGTGGATACTACATATATTTTTTAAAGTATTCTCTGGGGCCATCTACATGAAAAAATGGATGTGCTACATGAACCTGAGCCCTGTTCTTTTACTATGTACTCATGTACCATTAAACATAATACCATGATTTCTCTATTTGGTAAATACCTTTTACTTGAAGGAAAAAGCTGCACAGCCTTTCACCCTATAGACTTATTGCAAGTACTCAATGATAGGCAGGGCGACTCAAATTCTCTTCAAAAATATTTTGCGTAAATATTCTTGTGAATCTTATAACTTAATGCATTCTGCATCGTGTAGCAAAGCAATGGCCTTACTCATTCAGGTTCTTCCACCTGAGGCAGATAACTCATCCCTCAGTGAAGACCCTCATTTAATCACACTAGGCTAGGGAAGAACATAGAGAGATCTTTAGAAAACCGTTCTCCTACAAAACCGTTTCCACAAGGAAAAAAAAAAAAACCCTTGAAGGTATTAATTTTAAAAGTTCTATCCTTACAAGTCAAAATGCTGAACAAATGACATCTTTTCAAATGTTGAAAGAATATTATTCGTAACAAAAAAACTCTTGTGTCTCTATATATTAATTATGAAACCGCAAAGTGAGGCTTTTATGGAAAAAAGAAAAGCTCTGCTTGATTCACTTAGAAAATACTTGTATTTAAAATTAAAAATAAAAATCCTAGCTGTTCTCAAACTTTCATTAAATTTTCTTCCTAAAATTAAGGTCTTGGGCTTCCTTTTATGTTCCATGCTTACAATACGGAAAAAACACTACAGCAAATGTCAAAATATGCAAATACAGATCTCATTGTGTATTGTTTATTATTTTTGCCAGGACTAGGGGTTGAGCTGAGGAAGTGCTAAACTATGTTCCCAGCTCCATCCCCTTTTTGAGATAATGTCTTACTAAGTGGTCCCCAGCAGGTCTCAAACTTATTCTCCTCCTGATTTAGACTCCCGAGTAGCTGTGATCACAGATACATGCCGCCATGTGTAGTTCAATGTAATTTTTAAATGGAAGCAAAATATAGAACTTTTTTAAAGGATGTTTTCAAACTGCTCCAAATAGATTCTCTTTGGTTTTAGCAATTTGATAAACCAACCCAGGCTGTGATATGATTTGTAACTTCTAAAGCAATTTCTTATGTCAACTATAAGGGTAACTCTCTTCCAGAGTTAGAATACCCAGCTGTAACAACAGTGCTCAAAAGCAGGTTCATACATCATCATTCAAATCTTTCAATATTCTTTGTAAACAAGAAATAAAATGCCAGAATTCATCATGTACTTTTTTATTTGAGAAAAAAAAAGACAGATCAATGAGAAATCTACTCATTGCTTGTCCCCTGGTCACCATTCAAGAAATAAATTAAAGCAGTGTCAGAAAATAAGATGTCCATACCTTGTTTTGTGTAGGAAAATAGTGCCATTTATAATGGAAGTCTGAAAATGGTGACACATGGGTTCCTAAAAATAATTGGAATCTCTGAAAATATTGAGCAATCTATCAGACCACCAATAGCTGTATTTTTGTCAAACATTGCTGTGCAAACCATGCGGGGCCCAGGAAGATAGATGCCAGTTCACCCTTCCTGTGAGCTGACTGGCATGCGGGCTGAGAATCAAGAAGCACCCCCCACCCCCACACCCCCACCTTGTAAGCAACCAGCTGGTTCAGAGGACAGGCTGAGTTGATAACAACTGAGGTACAAAAACAACTAAATTCTTGTATCATTTGATTGACTTTTCAGGCCTAAGGCTGGTAGTCTGAGCATCTATTAGGAGAATAACAGTATTCAGTATAGCCAATATGGGGGCTTTCCTTCTGTCTTGTTTTTGAAATCCAATATTGTTCTCACTGTTTTGTTTTATTCAATGTTCTGTTTTCATTGGTTTTATTCTGCTTTATTTTATTTGATTTTACTATGTTTGATGGTATGGACAACTATTGTGAAGATAACAAGATACATTATGGTAGCCATTGTTGATTTCCTATTATCCTGCTTTGTAGTTCTGTATCACTTTCACTGTTTTGTTTTGATTGACTTTCTTCTATTTTATTTTGTTAGGGTTTATTCTCTCTAAAATAAAAAATATATAACATTACAAAATGCTAGATAGGATATAAATTAGAATGAATAGGTATTTGTTAAGTATTTAAAAATCAATAATAAGCTTAAGGCTAGTTTAAAGAATCTATTTCCTGATATTCTGATACAATGATAAAGACTTAAAAATGAGTAAGTGTAAGTAAGTTTGAGTCAGCCAACCAACTATTAAAAGATGATTATTTTCTGAGAACAGAAGTATTCTCATGATTATTAGCTAGGAATGCTGAAATTTTATAGTATCAAGCAGTTGTGTTCTGTTCTGCCATTATTCACAGAAACTACCCTCATCAAGGACATCTATGATGTCCATTATGCCAAAAGTCTCATTCTCAGGTTCTCATTTAATCTCTGAGAGGCACTTAATCAATTGAAAACTACCACAGTCTTAAAATATCTCCTTGGCTTGATTTCTAGGACAACAGTGTACATGCCTGATTTTTCTCATGCCGCACTGGAAGTTAGTTCATTGTCCTCTCCTGTTTATGTCCTCTTCAAATCCCAAGCCTTTGACACCTGAATGTTCTTAGCTCTTCTGCTTGGTACCGTTTGATAGCAAAGTGAACTTAGACATTCTGCTATGTACGCTCTATGTGTATGCCTGGTTTACTGCACAGTTCTAGTACATAATGGACCCTCACATATTTGTCAGAGGAATACATGAATGTAAGAATCACATACTCAGTTTTAAATACATGCACCTACATATAATGATGACCAATTAAAGATTAAATAGTTCCTGACATTTCTTTTAGGTAGGTATACTGTCACCCTCAACTTTTAGAATAGGAAATTGAGGTTTAGATAGGTCAAGTAGCTTACTCAAGAACATGTCTGTTAGCCAGGGTTGGTGGTATCTGACTCTAATCTCAGTATGCTGTGAGACTGAGGTTGGAAGATTTCAAGTTAGAGTGCAGCCTGAGCAATTTAGCAACGTAATGAGACCCTGTCTCAAATGAAAAAATAAGAAAGGGCTAGGGATGTACATCAGTGCAAATGCCCTACGTCAATCCCTAGTACCAAAGAGGGGAAAAAACCACCACATTTATTATCAGAGGTGAAACTTGTACTCCTGATTTCCTGGTCCTAAGACCATGCTCTTGACTTAGTGCTGTTCTTATTGATAAGTACATGAGAAAATAAGGGTAGGAATCCCAATTCAACTTATCTCCTGACCGTCCGCTACAATAGTAGAATCTTGAGGTTGGTGGCTCTGATTGTAGCAAGACAACAAATGCTGTTTTTCTTACATTCAAAAAAGAAAAATGTCTATCTTCATCTATAAAAATAGAAATGAAAATATTATGTCTACTTATCAAGTGGTTATTTGTAAACTAAAATAAGATAAAGGATATGTAAAATACAAATTTCCATATCAAAAGTATGAATGATTCCACTCCTTAATTATTGCCACGGAGGTTTAACATTAAATTATTATGAAAGAACAGCTAAAATTGAGAAACCAGAAATCTCCTTTCTCACAAACTGACTTTAGGTGCAAGAGGAAAACAAGAAAGAGCTGGGACATCATTTTCTTACCTACCTCTGTTACCTGTGAAAATGGAAGGAAAAAGAAGTAATGTAATATAGCTCTGATATAAAAGAGAAACACCCAGTACACAACTGCAGAATTAAAAGCTCATTCACTTAGCTATATTGTGTTTTCTTTTCAAAAAAGAATATCATGAAAACAAAAGTCTATTGATATTCTGAAATAAAACTGGTAGTTCGGCAGCTAATTAGTTTTATAACTGTGTGGTTCACCTTCCATTGATCCTAGAGACATTATAATTATCATATCCCAGGGATAACTGGAGATAGAGTAGGCAGGAAATTGGGTTAATAAGGAAGCATGGAGGAAGGTAATCCTGGGGCCTCTTATTCCTCACAATGTACTGGTTTTTAAACTGTAACCAGGTAGCTCAGCTCAGAATAGTCTCAAAATTCACTTTCACCACTGGATTCCAGGTTTTAACATTAAATTATTATGAAAATAGTGATCAGGATGAACTTTAATTCCAAGACTTCACATAAAATGTTGTATCATCTTCCTTTCATAGCACTAAAGCTATCATATCTCTCTTAGGGAGAAAAAGGCTTGCCACTGCAGATTCCCAGGTTTCTTGATCATGTCAGTGTCTACTGTGAATATCAGAAGACATTTAATTTAGTTAATCAAAAATGCTTCTTAATTGAAGAATGCAGAGGGATAGCCTACTGTGCAGAGCTTGGGAGTCAGATCAATATTTTAAATCTCAGTTCAGTTTCTTTGCAAATAAAAGACCCAGACTCAGCTCTGTTGTGCTCATTTTTTAAAGTTATATAGTCCTTGCAAGGTAGTTTTGAAAGTCTTAGAAAAATATACTTAAGTGATTAGATTGCTGGCTACAAAGTCATTTTTCAAGAACGCATGGTTATTATTATTGTTAGTGTCATTAATCATTGGTATGATAATACAAAAATTGGCTGTAATTTTATTTTCACTAGTGTGTATTTTTGAAAAACAAGATTCATATGTGCATAGATAGGACATATTTTAGAGATTTGGGAATTCATCCAACAATTACATTGTTTTAGTCTGTTTTTGTGCTGCTAAAACAGAATACCTAGACTGAATAATTTGTAATGAACAGATTTCTCATGGTTCTGAAACTTGGAAAGTCCAGTATCAAGGCTCCAGCATCTGCAGAGAGTTTTCTTTTGCACCATCACCTGGGAGAGATGGTGAGAAAGAGAGAGTAAGAAGGGGCCAAACTTGCTTTTTGATAATAGAAGTGATCCCACCTTTGTGGGTGAGATCCTCATAGCCTAATCGTCTTTTAAAGGTCCCATCTCGTAGCATTGTTGCAATGGAAATTAAGTTTCAGCATGAATTTGGAAGGGACAGACAATCAAACCACAGCATACCTCCAAATCTTCGTGTTTTTTTTAGCTTTAATAATTAATTAATGGATCTGGGGAACATTTATTGAGCATTTACTATGTGCTAAGTACCTTGAGTCTTGAATCTAGAGTAAGTTCAAAAATAAATAAATATGAAGCCCATTTTGGAGTTTATAGAGGATGTAAAAATAATTTCATAAAGAAAATAAACATCACATAAGTGACATGAATAAAATGTGTTAAGTCAGAGCAAATGATTCTGTGAAAGAATCTGTGAAAGCATCAGGGAAGATGTGGTATTTGATCTGAGCCTTATAACAGGCACAGAATTTAGGCATGCAGAGATTGCGGGGGAAATTGTCAGATCATGGATGATGTATAAATAATTTTCGTATATTATTTCAAAACCTTGCCATCACTTTAATCCTTGGAGATCAGCATGATTATGTGAAAAATAAAGATGATCACTGAAGGGGAGGGTAGCTGATGACAAATTTGCAGCAGTTTGGCAGATGATGGAAAGCCTTAACATTTGGACTTTATGCAGTCCTTTTGAAGAGAAATTTCAGAAACACCAACCCTATAGTGAAGTTAAAAACAAAAGCTAGAAGTATGGATGTAAATACAAAGTGACTCAGAATACGCATATTGTTAAGATTGGATGAGTGGCTTCTAAAGTACTTGCTAGTAGTGTTTGAAACGAACTCAAAGGAAGTGAGTTTGGAAATACGGACTTAGGGACAGGAGGCTGTTTCGGTTGGTCTCGAGTGACGTAAGGAGGGCCTGCATTGAGATGGAAGGAGACCAATGAGAGACGGTGATGCTCTGAATCTTACCCATCTTCTTCCTTCCAAAAAAGATGGGGGAATGGGTTAAATTTTTTAAAATAGCAATAATGAACCGCATCGCCATCATCATTTGTATTTACAGCTGTGTAAACATTTCAACCGTAAAACTGTACCCAAAATAAATGGCAAAGCAAATGAAAGCACAGTTAATCTGACAGTCTCATGCAAGCCACCAATCCATGTGAATGGTCTCCTACAGCGTTCACTCTTTTCCACTTTGACATCCTATCTGTCTGCCTTATGTCGCCTGTCTGCCGCAAGAATTTTCAGTACTTCCTCCACTGGGCTACAAACCAGATGACAATTTCTGAGCCTAGTTCACAGCTGCAACCAGCGAGACACATTCATCTAATTTTCAATTTGGTCTTTTTTCATGTGATGGTATTTCTTGAAGAGACTAGTGCTATTTCTATAAGAAATAACTCTATATGTGCCTTTTCATTATAAATCTACCAATTGAGTGCATAACAATACTCAAGAAAACATAAAAGGTTGCAGAATAAGTAAAGATCTGAAAGTTCAGCAAGACAAGACAAATATTTTCTAATAAAAACATGGGAGTATTTATCTGTGAGATTCAGAGAGGTTATCCTAAGAGTTATCTATACTTAAAAAATAATATGAGAGTTACACTCACACATAACTGTAGATAATATATAAAGGTATATAAGTATGAAATCTGTCATATTGACATTACTCCAAAACTCGATCCCTTCCATTCCTGAATTCCTTTCTATTCTTATCCATTTATGAAAATCAGAAAGGACACTTAACATATCCTTTCCCCTAATCTCTGAAAAACTTTTCTGGTTATATTCTACTAACTAAATTTCTCTTACTCTTACCCTTTATCCCCCAGCTATTGGAGGGAAGGTTGTTCGTTTGTTTTTCTGTTCTAATATAAGATAAAATGCAAACTGTTTATCATGGTATAAAAATCCATTATAGCTCTTCTGTCCTTCTCCTGTGTACATGCTTGTGCTTGCTGTGCCCTCTGCTTGGAATGGTTTGACTGAGTGAACTCCAACAAGAAGGCTCGGGGATCATTCCTCCAAGGAGCCCTGCACTACTCTGCTGCCCAAGTATCTTTAAGTAATTATCGTGTACTTTAAATAGTTTTTATAACTTTGCTGTCTCTACCACTAAACCTAATAGAGTTCTTGAAATTAGACACATCGCTTCATCTAGCACAGTGTGAAAGACAAAACCATCTGCCACCTTTATGAATACATACAGTTTACTGTCAATATTAACACAGCTCTACTACTCAACTGTCTCATTAGCATAGCTTTACTATTCAAGTAATTCTTACCCAGGAAGATCACTTTGCAAATGGAAATATTGTTCATCCCAGCAAGTTTTCTAAAATCCATTCAACTCTTCCAAACCAATAATGTGTAAACTAACAATTTAAGTAATAAATGTAGATTTAATAAGTGTATCTAAAAGAATTAAAATTATAATGGCAGGACCGTAGCAAATAGAGGAGGTATGTTACTTACTGAAATGTGCAAATTAATTACAGTACATTCTATTCATTCTTTCTCTGAAGTGTCTGACAATTATTTCCACTACTCAACATAAGGGGAATACTTTACTAAGAAGAAATCTTCATGTTTTCTTAACTCTATTAAAAAAATAGTAGTCTCCAAGTAAATCTTTGATCAAAACAAAAAGGTGGCCAACAAATATCCTCAAATAATTCCTATATTTAAGTCTATGCAATTACCAGTGATAAAGGAATTGTTAATTATGAATTTTATATGTGGAAATACTGTATTTTAGGATAAAAATTCACATATACTAATTTATTTAAAAGATAAGCCTTGTCAAAAGACAAAATTACAACAGATTTAAAGATCTTGATTGACTTTACTTCCAACTCTAGAATCAGACAATGCTTCATTCTCTAAACTAGAATTAGGGTTCTGATGATTGCTTTTTGTAGTCATAAAGGCTGAAGAAAGCACAAGCAAGGAACAAAAAGTGGATTGATCTTTTCAAAGTTATTTTCATTGTAAGGCAAGAACAGAGACAGAGCAATAGGGTAGAAAAAGTGAATACCAAGTTATCCCAGATTACTGTTTTTGTAAATGTTAAAGCATAGAAAATTTCATTTTCATACCAAATAAACCTAGCCTATTTAGGAAATTTGGTAATAATGTATCTATCTTGATTTCTCAGAAGGTCAGTTTAGTGACACAGATCTTTAGTTTGAGTGACTTCATTTTGATTTTTTTGCACTCAGCAGAAACTTAGTCAACAATATAATTTTTGTTTAACAGGCTTTCATCCTCTGTGTCTTTTTCTTCTTTCTTCAATTCCTTTTACCCAGTCTCTTTCTGTTTTTCTACCTCCATGAGTCTTTCCATCTAACCTGTAGAAATCATGAAATTGCCATCAGAACAATTGCCTACCTCGCCAACTCTTCCTCTAGTTGTCTCTTTACCTTCTTGTTTTATCTTACGCTTGACAGTGCACTGAAAAGAAAACATACTTTAAAAAAAACAACTATAATTTTTATTCAAATTTGCTATTTACTTTTACATATATTGTTTATTTTTAATTTTTTTATTTTATTAGTACATGTGTTGTATATGAAATTTACATTCATCTTGGGAAGTAGTTTCATGTATATAACAGAGTTTCTTTCTTTTAATCTCCTACCCCTTCACATCCACCTCCCTTGATCTATAAATCTTCTTTCCCTATTTGCATCATTATTATTGTTATTATTATTCTTAGCTCATGTTTATGACATAAAATGTTTACATTCATTGTGGTTACTGGTTTCCTGTATATGACATGTTTTAATTCTACTTATTTTTCCATCCGCTCCCCTGATCCACTCAATTTCCTAAATCCCTTCTCATCTGCAAGAGATCTATCCAATAGTGTCCTTGTACCCAGCTTTTGTTTTGCTTTTTGTTTGTACTTTGCATGCGGAAATGAGAGATATATGGTATTTAAGATTGTGTGTCTAATTTATATATTATGCTTTCCAAGTGCATCCATTTTACTACAGAAGTCTCAAATTTATCCTATATAGCTGAGTAGTGTTCCATTACGTATAAATACCACAGTTTCTTTATCCATTTATCTGTTATTGGGAATACAGGTTGATTCCAGGATTTAGTTATAATGAACTGTGCTGCTATAAATATTGGTATACATGTATCACTGTAATATGATGTCTTTAACTCTTTGGGGAAGACACTTAGAAGGGGAATAGCTGGGTCATATGGAATGGAATTTCTCATTTTAGTTCTCTGAGAGACCTCCATACTGATTTCCATAATAGTTGTACTAGTTTATATTCTCACCAACAATATAGGAGGGTTCTTTTTTCACTGAAGCTGTGCCAACATTTGTTATTCTTTGGTTTTTTTTTTTTTTTTTTTTTTTGGCACCAGGGATGAACTCACAACCTCGCGCCTGTCAGACAGGCGCTTAAGTCACTGAGCCAAACTCCCAGCCCTATTCTTTGGTTTCTTGATAGTTATTATTTTTTATGATTTAAGATGGAATCTTAGCATTATTTTAATTTACATTTCTCTAAAGCCCAGAGATATTGAACATTTTTTCATGTTTGTTAGCCATTTGTATTTCTTATTCTAAGACGTATCCATTTATTTCACTTGCCAATTTCTTGATTGGGTTTTTTATTTTAAGTGATTTTTTTTTAGTTCTTTATATATTGTAGATATTAGTCCTCTGTTTGAGGAACCCCCTTGTAAAAGTTTTTTTCACGTTCTATCAATGGTCTCCACTCTTATTTCCTTTGCTATGCAGAAGCTTTGTAATTTGATGTAATCCCATTTGTTGAATCTTGCTTATTTCTTGTGCAATTGAACTTCTGTTTAGAAAGTCCTTGCCTATACCTGTGACTTTAAGTGTTTTATGTATTTTATGTTCCATTGAGTTCAGTGTTTCTGTTTTAATGTTTAGGCCTTTGGTCTGTTTTGATTTTAGTTTAGTATATGGTAGGAGATATGGTCCAGCTTCAATCTGCTGTAAACGCACAGTCAGTTTTTCCCAGCAATATATTTTGAGTAGGCTATCTTTCTCCCAACACGAGTTTTTGGCCCCTTTGTCAAAGATCAAATGCCTGAATATGTCTGTTGATGTTTCTGTGTCCTCAGTTCTGTTCCACTGATCCGCATGTCTGTTTTGTGTCAGTACTATACAGTTTTAATACCTGTTGCTTTGTGGTATAGCTTGAAGTCAAGCATTGTGATGCCTCCTGCTTTGCACTTTTTGCTCAAGACTGCTTTTGCTATTCAGGGCCTCTTCTGGTTCCGTATGAATTTTAGGATTGTTTTTTCTAGCTCTGTGAAGGATGCTGTTGGTATTTTGATTGGAATTGGATTGAATCTGGATAACAGTTTTGGGAGTGTGGCCATTTTGACAAAATTGGTTCTGACAATCCAGAAGCTGGTGACATCTTTTCATTTTCTGATAGAAACTTCTTTTTCAGAGTACTGTGTTTTTCTTTGTGGTGGTCTTCCACTTCCTTGTTTAGGTTAATTCCTAAGTATTAGTAATTTTTCTTGATGCTGTTGTGAATGGTATTGTTTTCATAATTTTTTTCTCATTGATTTCATTGTAGGTGTACACAAATGTTATTGAGCTTTGAGTGTTGGTTTTATATCCTACTCCATTGCTGAAGTTCATTTTTAGTTCTTAAGAGTTTTTGGTGGAATTGTTTGGGTCTTCTATGTGAAGTATCATATCATCTGCAACTAATGATAATTTGAATTTTTCTTTTCTTATATATGTATATTCCTTTTGCTTGTTTCTCTTGCCTGATTATTCTAGCTAATGTTTCAATTACTGTGTTAACTAGAAGTGGTGATAGGGGTCATGCTTGTCTTGTTCCTGATTTTAGAGAGAATGCTTTCAATTTTTCCCTGTTTAACATTGGCTATTGGCTTGTCATATATAGCTTTTATCAAATTCAAGTATTATCCTTCTATACCTATTTTTTTCAGGATTCTTATCATGAAGGGGTACTGGATTTTGTCAAAAGTCTTTTATGCATCTACTGATATGATTGTGTTTTATCCTTGCTCGTGTTTGTGTGTTATATTACATTTACTGATTTCTGTGTGTTGAACCATCCTTGCAACTCAGAGATTAAATTCACTTGCTCATGATGTGTGATTTTTTTTTTTTGATAATGTGTTGCATTTTATTTGTCTTGTTGAGAATTTTTGCATATATGTTCAATGAAGAGACTGGGCTATAGTTTTCTTTTTTAGTTGGGCCTTCATCTGGTGTTAGGATCAAAGTTTTACTGGCTTCCATAAATAAGTTTGGAAGCATTCTATCTCTTAATTTTTTTCTTTTTTTTTTTTCTTTTTTTGTACTGGGGATTGAACTCACAGACTCTCGCTTACCAGGCAAGCACTTGAGCTGCTGAGCTAAATCCTCGGCTCAGTCCATCTCTTAATTTCATGGAAGAGTTTGAGTAGTATTGGTAATACAATGTCCTTTAAAGTTTTGTAGAATTCAGCAGTGAAGCGATCAGGTTTTGGACTATTTTTAGTTGGTAGTTTTTTATTACTCTGGATTTTCTTGCTTGTTTTTGGCTTGTTCAGCATTGTTGTGTCTTCTTGGGTTGACTTTGTCTGAGTCTAAGAATCTGTCCATTTCTTCAGAATTTTCCCATCTGTTGGTATACAATTTCTCATAGTAGTTACTATCTTCTGAATTTCAATGGTGTCTGTTGTGGTTTTGCCCTTTTTATATCTAATTGCATGAATGTGGATCTTTTCTCTGTTTTTCTGGGTAAGTTTGGCTGAAGGTTTATCTAGGTTGTTTATTCTCTCAAACAGCTCTTTGATTCATTGATTTTTTGTATCTTTTTTAGTCTCAGTTTCTTTGATATCCACTGTAACCTTTGTTTTTTCCTCCTTAATTTCAATTTGAGCCTGAATTGTTGTTAGTTTCCAGTGTCTTAAGATTCTTCATTAGGTTATTTATTTGAGCTCACTCTGTTTTACTAATGTGAGCCCTTATTGCAATAAACTTCCCTCTTATGACTGTTTTCATTGTGTCCCATAGGTTCCAGTGTGTTGTATAGAAATTGTTTAATATTTTCCTTGATTTCTTCTGTGACTCACTGGGTGTTCAGGAGTGTGTTATTAGGTTTCTAAGTGCTTCTAAATTTTCTGTAGTTTCTTCTGTGATTGATCTCTATTTTCATTATGCTGTGATCTGAAGTAAGGATGGGGTGATTTTGATTTTTTTGTATTTATTTAAGCAGATTTTGTGGACTAATATGGTGATCTATTTTGGAGAAAGTAGTGTATTCTAAAGAAAAGGATGAATAGGCTTTTGCTGTAGGGTGGAATACTCTGTAAATATCTATTAAGACCAAATATTCGTGGGCATGGTTCAGGTCTGATCTATTTCTTTGTGAAACTGGGGCATTAAGATCCCCAATAATTGTGTTAGTATTTATTTGATATTTTATGTTCAGTAGTGTTTGTCTTATGATGATAGGTGTTCCAGTATTTGCTGCATAAATATTTGTATGCATTATCTCTTCTTGTTGGATTGTTCCCTTAAGTAGTATGTAGTGACTTTTTCTTTTCTGACAGGTTCATCTTAAAGTTTATATTGTCTGAGATTAAGATTGCTACCACTGCTTATTTCAGGATCCTGGTGTCTGAAATATTGTTTCTATCCTTTGATTTTTAGTCTATGAAAATCTTTTTGTATTAGGTGAGTTTTTTTAATGCAACACATTTTTGGATTCTTTTTTTTTTTATTCAGTTTGCCAATCTGTATTTTTAATTGGAGAGTTGACATTGACACTGAAAGGTATTACCGAGAGGTATTGATTAATTATTATCACGCTACTCTTTCTTTTTTGACTCCTCTGTTTTCACTTTTTGTTGTTTATCCATCAACCTTGCTTGGAGTTTTCATTCCATCTGAGTTTTTTTTTTGGAGGGGGGTTGTTTTGTTTTCTTTTGTTTTTTACTTTTTTTTGGATTTATCATTTCTGGCCAGAATATTCTTGAGTATTTCCTGGAGTACTGGTTTAGTATTCATAAATCTCTTCAGTTGTTCTTTTTAATGAAATGTCCTTATTTCTCCATCTATTTTGAAAGAAAGTTTTGCTGAATATGTTAATCTGGGTTGGAAGTTGTCTGTATTAGGAATTGAAATGCTCTACTTTGTGTCCATTGAATAAACAACTGATTCTGTGTTTAGGGAAGAAAATTACACAGTGTAAGTCTGGATTATCCTATCAGACATATAACAAAAAAAGCATAAAAGTTACCCAGGGTCATATAAAAAGACTCTGAAGTGATCAACATCAAAAAAAGGTGAACTACATTAAGAACAATACCTACAATGGATTAATGCACAAAAAATATGTTTAAATCTATGACTTCATAATTATAGTAAAAATAATAATTAGTCAACATCAGAGGGTGCTAGGGCAGCATTCTATTATTTTAAAAAACATAATTTTGAAAATAATTCTACATTTACATGAATTATGTCACTTGTGCACCAAATATTAGGTGACAGAATATTTTCGTTTACAAAAATATTCTAAGGGATTTTCAGTTTCAGCCATGCATGATAAAATGGCTGGCATTCCACTAGCCCTTCTGCCAAAAACAGCTATAAAAGCTGAATAACATGTTTAAATCAACTGGTTGAAGTGCTGGCAACACACCACTGTAGGCTGGATGTTCCAGTTCCCTGAGAAAAAGGAAGTACATATGGTGAGTTCTATATTCCTGCCGTGGCTTTTTCTGAGGACATTTTTCAAATTGTAATGAAGGGAAAAGATAGCTGAAACTGAAAATGACAGTCTTACTGGATGAAAGAAGAAAAGGTCAGGGTTCAGAGTTGCCAAATTGGTTTGGAAATGAGCCTCAAAAACCTTAGGCAGGAAGGAAATTGAGAGAAAGACACAAAAGCTACATTTAAGTTCCTCTCAACTCATATTGATGTCTCGTGATTTTAAAATATAATACAACACTAGCAAAATAGTGGCAGGTGGGTAAATGGAATTAAATTTCTGAGGGCTCTATTTAGTAACTGGTGGTTACTAATTTAAGATAGCAATAAAATACAGATGTATATAAGTAAAAGTAAAATATTAAAAGAATAATTTTAATTGTATAACAAAAAGCCAATAATCAATATAAAATAAATAAAAGAAAAATAAAGTACCAAGAACAAATGGAACACAGAAAAAAATGGCATATTGGTAGACTTACCCCTACTATACCAGTAGTTATATGAGATGTAAATGGACCCTAGACTCAACTAAGACTGTCAGACTAAACACAAAAAGAAAAGAACAAAGACACGACTATTTTCTGCTTATAACAGACATTCTTCAAATACATAAAGGACATAAAAAAACTTTAAAGTAAAAGGAATGGAAAATCTATATCCTGCAAAAATCATACAGGGAAGACTAGTATTAGCTTAATAGCAAGTAAAGCAGGCTTTAAGATAATTATTACTGAAAAAGTAGTGATATACCAAAATTTTAAAAGAATCCATTAACCCGGAAGATAAAACATTCTTAATTTTGTATCACCTCATATAAAGGCAAAATGACAAATCCATAATTATACTTGGAAATGTTACAGTAACTGACAGAACAAGCAAACAAAACAATTGAAGTCAGTAAGAGACTTAAACACAATCAACTTCACCTAATTAATATATACACAGCACTACATCCATACTCATAATGCATGTCAACATATACCAAAATATAGCAAAGAAAAATGACAGCAAATTTCAAAGAACAGAAATCATAGACTGGTTTCTGACTAGAATGAAATTAACTAAAGAATAGTAACATTATAATAATTAGAAAAATTCCTAAATGTTTCGAAATTAAGCAACATATCTCTAAGTAACTTATGAGTAAAAAAAAAAATTGCAGTGAGGGAATCAGAAATACCAGTTCTTATAAATTGCTTTCATAACTTGAGTTGCCTTTGAATTCCCCATTTCACAAAACTTTGGAAAACTTTAGAGGAAGCTTATGGGTGTGCTGCATTGCTTTAACCTAAAATAGACATTTTCCAACCACAACTCCAGCAATTACTAAACTTACATCTGTGAAGAACTGAGAAATGATTAAGATTTTTCTCTGTTTGCTACCCAACAATTTAGTCTACCACAGTTTTAAATATTCTAGAAGAAAACACAAAACTTCTAAATCAAGACTAATGGACTTGATTTATCACAGCACCAGCATGAGATTGAAGGTTACATTAGTTTCCCTGTCTCCTAAAGCTCAGATGGACACTACTCATTAGGATGGTAAGGTGCCCAGGACTGAGGGGTTTCCTGGTATTCAGCACTTTCTGTGCTATACATCATGAAAGATTCCGATGAACTAGAACAAGTTAGACACCCTGGTTATGAAACAGCAAACTTATAAAGGAGACTGCCAGCAAACATTCCTATGCTTTACTCTGGAAAGGGATAGCATCTTTATTATCCTGGACCGCAAACTAAATCTACCCTTTATCTTGGAGGAGACACTACCTTTCTCTTCTAAAGCAGTTTGTCATGTAAATACATCTGGAAAGATATTCCAGAACAAAAGCTGTTCATGTGGTCAGAAGATATGCAGAAATGCAAGAGATTCATTGATAATTATAATTACAATACAAAAATAAATAAGCAAATTCTAACGAAATTATAGTGCCTTAGAAGAGCTCCTCTGATTCAGCAGCCCACCTGGGTAATCACCATAGGGTTAATTATCTTGAGACTTTAATTATATCTCCAGAACTCTTCAAATAAGTATCTAGATTGGTGTTTGAGTGGGTAACCAGGGTTCAGAAATCTTGGGGTGAAGATCACATTTAGAATCCCACCCATCATTGTTACAGTGTAGGAGAGACTGTGTCGCCCACCCGCATCCCAGTGTTTGACAGTGCTCCAGGAAACACTGTTTGTGCATCTATACTTGAGAAAATCAGGTCTTGGGGGATTTATGTGCTTGCCACAGGATTTAAGCCTAAATCCAATGAGGTTTTGACTACAGGTCCAATGAAAGTGCAAGTTTTGATGCTATTTTCAGACTCTCACATCCACCCAAACAACCAAATATTTGTTGCAAGATCAAACTCTTTAGGAGAAATATTTGGCATAAATCTGTCTTTCAGAAAAACTCCTTAAGGGAGAAAGCTTTAGTAGCACACCAGGTGTGCACAGACTTGTCTGAATTGTAGTTTAATCTGTGGCCACATTTATATACTATTGATAAGGACTCTCAAGGTTTCTTGGCCTCAAAGACATTGAGTATAGAGCAACTGCTCTCTAAAAAAAGCACGTATGGTTCTCACTGAGCAGCTAAATGTCTAACTTTTAATTTGAGACAAATGGAGATTTATACTTTCCTAATGTATGTGCTTTCTTAAAGGACAGGCCTCAGAGTTTGTGTGGTTAGACAGGGTAAAAGCAAAATACCAAACACTTTTCCAGAAAGGACAGTAAAGAAGCATTCTGTGTTCTACCTGCAAGGTCCACAGGTATGGATTCAAGGGTTTTTTTTTTTTTTTTTTTTTAAGTCTTTGTTTTCTATGTATAGAATAGAGAATGGGGAAATCAAAGTAAATGGAGTTTATGAGAATAAATGAGTCATCCACTCCTTTCACTTCTTTTTATCCAGTTTGCTGTAAGCACAATGGACAGCCCAATTATGAACTCTGGTTGCACTGTAAAGAAACAAGACAGATATGTGAGAGGTGAAGTTCCAAGGCGACCAACCAACTTTTTTCAACTTTGATCACCGATATCAGATAAAATCACCATTGTCAGAAAGTGACTCCAAAAAGCTGCATGTAGCACTAGTTCCCAAGCTATATAGTATGCACTGTGTTTTTTTCTTTGAAATCTAAGATCAATTCTGTTTATTGCTTATTTAACAGCTAAAGTCCTATCTTGTATTTGTACATCTGAAAAAAAAAATTGAAAATAGCCAAGTAGATTGGTCAGTGTATTATGTGCTATTAGGGAGTTGTTCCATTAAAACAGCCATTCAACAGACAGTTGATAAAATTTAAAAAAGGCAATGAGGAATTTAATTTCAGGTTTTATTTTCCTTTTATAAGTCTCCAGATTATATGGTAGAAAATCATGGATCTAAGGAAGCACACTTTAAAAGTTTTTATTATTGCCCACCCCCAAAACACAAACAAAACTAATGAAAGATGCTGGACAGGAATCAGGTTAGGAGTTTATGCTTAACTCATAAAGATTAATAGAACCTCTTATATGATTCTGTTTTTTGTCTCAAGTCAGAAAAAGATAAACAGATCTATGGTGGGAAAGAGAAGCTATGTTCTGTCTGAAAATACTTAAGGTGATTAAATGAACTTTCAAAAAAAGAAAATCAAATTATTGGCAAACAAGTATATGCAAATTCTTTCTATATTTATACTTAGCTGTGGCCTCTAGAATATGTATTCAAGTATTCTAGTGCAGGTAAAATGAGGAATGCCAACCTAAGTCACTTAAATCTGCTGACTATACATAAAGATATAAGTAGTGCTGGATGTGCAGTTTTTGAAAACTACAAAGAAAGCTTTAGCATGAAATGGTAACTGTTTGGGACACGAAGTCAAATAGATTCATATTTAGTGTTTGATTCTGCCTGTTTTGATTTTGCAGGTCACAGACAATTTTCTTTGCTTCTCCAAACCTCAGTTTCTTCATCTACATGGTATGAATAACGCCTTTCTTATTTTGCACTATATATAGCTTTCATAACCTCCCTTCATTCATCCTTTTCTAAAATAATGTGGCAGAGGTCGACTAGATGTTTCCCAAACATTTGTTTTAAATTTCTGACTCCAAAACTACATTTTCTAGCAGCCTTGTGGCTAAGCGGTCCCTGTGTCCTGCCTCTACAGCAAAACATAAGCAGAAGTCATTTTTCTCAGCTAGTCCAAGGCAGTTTTCTTTTCCTCTCATAAGGTAAATGTGGAGACCATGTACTGAAGATGGTAGAAATACCAGATCGAAAACCTGGGTCCTTGGGTCAAAGTTTGGAAGAGAGCTTCTACGATTGATGTTGGCTGTGAATATCTGCAATCAACTCTGCCCAGATGCAAAAGAAATTTATATGGTAATAATCCACTGAGATTTGGCAGTTCTCTGTTATAGCAGTATTATTTATCCTGCCACAGAAATTGGTAAGTTGAAGCACATCACAATTATAAAAAAAAAGTTAAAATATGTGTCACTAGCTTACAGTTGTTCAGTGGATAACAAGAACACAATGATGATAGGCAAAGTGCCTAAATCATTGTGTGATATAATGACATAATATCTGGTAGGGTTGTCATCTGTTCCAAAGTGAAAGGCATAGCATATACCTGTTAACATGTAGATTTAGAAAAATTGGTTGGAAAAGAAAATTAATAGTTTTTATTGGTTGTTTCTGACTGCTAGTGGCAAGGTATTACAGGAAAGAAATGAGCTCAAAGAAAACTGGTCAGTTCAGAAAAAGAAAATTAAAGGAAAACATACAGAAAGCCAAAGACTTGCTGGATGGAAAAGTCAACTATTTTTGTACTCCAAATCATAGAAGATTAGATTTAAAAAGAGAGACAAGGCCTACTGCAGTGTCGAATAGAATGACTCAGCTTCTAGCAGAACTCGTATCTTCAGTACGGTTTCCCACTCTAGCCTCATAGCTCCAGGGTTGCATCCATTAAGCTGAGTGGATGAGACGTAAAATTGAGAAGCAGAAAAAAAACACACTTGGGAATTATACCTAGGAAAAATAATTTGATTTTGGTAGGTATATAGAAATGACTGAAAATGAATACTGATAGGTAGGGAGCTATTAATTTTTGAGATTAAATGTATTACCAAGTACCAGGATTCTATAAAATGGACATGTTTGACTTTTGAGACTTACAAAAAGGTTGGGTCTCCAACTTCCATGAGAAGGTAAAGTTTGGAAAACTACAATAGCCAAGGAAAGCCTACTCCTAGTACTTAGTTCAGTAGAGGCCACAGAAAATAATGAACAGGGAAGCATTTGCTTTAGGGAAAAGTCAGGACCACAGAGGGCAATAGGCAAGAAAGACCATCAACGGAGATAGAAATGACTCTAATCAATGGACTTCTCATACTCTGTAGTAGCAAGTCCTCACAGTGTTGGCTCAGTGGCTCAAGGAATTTTACAGTTGCTATAGCCTAATGATTTTCTTGTGTTTTCCATCTTACCGTTTTTTTTTTAAGAATACTTACAGTGCTGTTTTGTCTTTGTTCTACTACTGAGCGTTGTGGGTGGAGGCAGAGGGCAACAAACTAATAACACGTCCTTTTAGTATAGGATGTGGGACTAAAAGAGAGACCAACCCTCCACTTAGACATCCTGGTCTTTGAGCTAAAAGCAGTGACTGACTAGATGAAGGCATGCATGTGTTTTATGTGTAGGAGGAAGCATAAAACTGGTATTTGATGACCAAAAGAGCAGACTATGGCAGAAACTGACTAAAAACATCAAATATGCTTGTTCTTTCTGAGTATAGAACTAAACTATACTTCCTAGCCCTCTTGCCTGTGAGATAGAAACATATGACTAGTTTTCACCAGTGTAATGAGTCTCTTCCAACCACGGACATTGGAGAGCAAGTATACACCTTGGTTTTGTTTGTTTGTTTGTTTGTTTTGTTTTTTTCAATATTGGGAATGGCACTCAGGGACTTGTGCATATTAGGCAAGTGCTACTCCTCTGTGCCACTTCCCTGTCCTGAGAGCTGGTGTATCTTCCTCACTGTACCCTCTGAGTGACACTGGACACTTGGTAAAGATATCAGAGGTATGAGGGAGACAAGACCTGACTTTCTGAGACATCACTTGGAGGACAGCCATCCAGGAAAACTACCCAATATATGTGTTAGAATTATACAAATGAAATAACTTTTATTGTGGTAAATCATGAAAATTAGCAGAATTGCCCTGTACTTTGTTAGTAGCCTCTTTATGGGGTAGCGCTTCCCCTACCAGAGTTGTTGGTTCTACTGTGGTTACCTGACAAGAGTCTCTTTTCTGGGGATATGGAGGTGAAAAATGTAATAAATCAGTTTGCCATGGAAAGCCAAGTTATAATTTTATGTGTTTCAAGGCCCTAAATGACATATCAATGTCAAAAGCAAGATTAAGATGTAGAGAAGCAGAAAACCATGAAAAACATACCAAAAAAAATACAAAACAAGTTAAGTTTTCAGGAATGATAAGGAAAACAGATCACATTTGCAGAGAAGAGGGTACCCATTAACATACAGTCCTCTGTGACAACCAGCCAGACGCATTGCTTGAATTTCCTAATAAAACTAATAAAAAGAATTTATAAACTTTTAACACTTTCAAGAAAAATGCCTCAACCTTTGAAATGAGGTTATGTTCTTAAGCAACCTCAATCTGTGACTGGGCACATTTTCCATAGAAGGGACTGATCATTCATGCCTAATATAAGACTAGCTCTCTGTTTCATCTCTCATAAGCGTTTTCTCTCAATAAACCTCTTGCACGTCTAAGTTTATTTCATGTTTCCTTCTCACATTCTCAAACTTCAAAAATCGAATTAAGACTTTTAGAAGCTTTAGGTATTAAAAAGCTTACAGTGCCCCATGCATAGTTATAAACAACATTTAATCATAAAATATATGAGGAATTTCAATAAAATTCTATTTTTCATAATGACCACCTCAATGATTTTTTGCTTTTTTAATATAAAATTTCAACTTATTTACCCTCCAACTAAGTATCTGTACTTTCTTGAGCTTTAAACACGTGTTTATTATATCCATTGGATAGCTCAGAATTGCTTACACTGCACTTTGAGCTCAGTCCTCATCCTGATGAGGTTAGGATCTGAAATGAGCTGGAGTTGGGGAATGAGGTGGAGTTTATTTATTGCTGTATAATAAATTACCTAGAACTCAGCATCTTAGCGCAGCACCTGTTTATTTCCTACAGCTCCCACGGGTCATAATCTGCACATAGTTAACTGCATCCTCTGTGTTACATTCACATGTGGGTTGAGAATCATTCTAGTCCAGATAATAACTTCCAAAGTATGAAGTGAATATATGAAACATGCTTATATAATAACACGAGGCATAGTAGTAAGTCGTATTCTGAAAGTTTTGGTTGTAATGCACAACAGAGTGCCATTTCTTGGCTTTCTGGGCTTGGCAGCCTCAAAGATGGCCCTGATATTGATTCCCACCTCCTGGTATTCACACCTCTATGTAATCTCTACTTCCTCCTCCGTTCAATCAGTAGATGGTAATGCAGAGGGCATATCACTTCTGTGATTAATTTACAAAAGGTTGTGACCTTCATCTTGCTGGCTGGCTGTCTCTGTTGCTTTTGCAGCTTAGAAATTTTTACATGAAGCCGAATACCTTGCTGGAGAGGTCACATAGTAAGGAACTGACAGCAGCCTCTAAGCAAGAACTAGTGAGGAACTGAGGCCCTCACTCCAACCACCAATTAGCTTCCAACAACTACGTGGGCTCAGGGGTGGATCCTACATCTATGTGAGAAGAATGATCACCTCGTGGACCCACCCTTGGCAGCAGTTTTACAAGCCATAAAAGCTAGACTTTTGCCTAGAAGCTGATTTAAACACTAGTGAGCACCAGAAAAATAAAGCAAAACATCTTAACGGCCTCAGTGGTCTTTACATCCAATACTTTGGATGCCAAAGCAAAGAAATTTATTGAAAGTGAATGAAAGACCAGTAACCATGGCTCTTTTAGGGTGGCTAAAAGCTGCATAATCAGCGATGCATATAATTGCCTCTGCAGCTTTCTGATGCTGCTACCAAGGAAACTACAGCAAAGAGGTATTAGTTCCAGATCCATGGAAATTCCCTCCCTTCACCCCACAGGAAAATAAAGCAAGGTGGTTTTATGAGCCAGTGTTAAAATTCCATCGCTTTTATCATTTTATATTTTATTTTTCACAGACATAATGGGATATGGAGTTATAATGGACTTTCATTTATGAAACAAGGTAGTCACCTCAGCACAATCTGGAACCCACTCTACAGATGTCAGAAGGGCACAGGAATAAGATAAGGAAGGAGAGAATAAAACATCTGATGGGGCAAAAGAACAAAAGCTCTCTTGATCTTACTTTTCAATTTGAATCAGTATGGAAATGGGGGGTCTTGCATTTAGTCTCACTTTTTGAATTTCAAGCAAGTGTTAGGGGAGTTAATACATAGATAAATGGCTTGTGGCCACAAAATATTCTTATCAATGTCAAATCTTTGATCTTTTCATTTTAGCATTGTAGAGAAGTGTCTACCACCAATAGGAAGAATTTGCTGGCTTTGAATAGCTCACAGAAAATTTTTGCCTGCTGATTGTTGCACTGGCATTTGGATAATACTGCCTACTTGGGAAATTCTATCATTCAGGCATTCAGAGTTTGTGCAAGTGGGACAAAACTCCCTCTGATGGAATCACTGCTGAACACCTCTATTCAGAGCCTGCCAGGCAATAGATTTGGCAGCATCCTGGAGTGCAACTTGACCTCTCTTGCTGGCCCTGCTTTCTGTTTCTTTCTTCTTCCTCTGGCTTGGGAACTACATGTTAGATATGGTTTTGCTTGGCTTCACCTGCCTTTCTTGTTTCTCTTCTTGATGGCCAACAGTGGTATTTGCTCTTCTCAATAGATGAAATTGCAGCAGACCACAGGCCCCTTCTCAAAATGTTTTCCATCATCAGGGAAAATTCAGCTAGGATCCTGGTACAGCAATAAAGGAATAACTGTCATCTCTTTCCTCCAGAGGACAATTTCACAGAGCTTGTTACATGAATTAGTTTCTTTCTCTTTCATCATTTTGTTTTTTGGCAATACTGGGGATCAAATCCATGCCTAACACATGCTGTCACTGACACCCTACCCAACATCATCCTTCTGAAGATTGCACACTCTTCCTCCTTTAGGCCACTGGGGAGCCACACAAGCTTTTCTGTGGGCCCTCGCAAGCAAGGGATGATGGCAAGTAAGATTTCATTAAGTCAAGTGGAAAAACCAGAGATAAAAGTAGAGTAATCATACTATGTATGCCCCAAAATGGATAATATTGACAATACAAAGAATGCTTAAAATAATAACAATTATATATTTAAAACATGAATTGGTTAACTGGAAAATGGAGTTGTATGAATTAATATTGGTATACAAATAAAAATATCCTACTAAAACTGTCTTCAAAATTAAAATTCTTTCTTAAAGTAATATATGAAATTAAAAGAAAAATTTTAAGAATATTTGTATTCATTGGCCAGACATTATTCTACAAAAGTAGAATAAGCATCCATTGGCATATGTTTGTGTGTTTTTAAAATTCTCTTCCAGTATGTCACATATCTAAAGGATGTATTTTTTTCAATGTAATGTTTAAACCTTTTCACAGAATTGCCTCCAGTGTTCTTAAAACTGTATTTTATTACAAAAGAAATCGTTAAAATCTTCATTGAAAAAGATGAAAAAGGAGCAAATTCCAAACCAGATGGGACCCTGAGACAGCAGCATACCCTAGGACTTTTCTGGCAAATGAGAATGGTATGTTCATCTTAACTATAGAACCAGAGAGAGAAAGACAGATATAGAGATATATTGATTTCCACACAGATGCCAACCCTCCTCAGAACTGGAAGATATCACCTTCCTAATGGTGAAATATTAGAAGCAAAAAGCAGGAGACATCAATTATGAGAAAACAAATCACAATTTCACATCAAGCCGCTCTGACATTCGATATGTGTTGTCTTCCCATTGCAACACCATTCCATTTTCCTTAGGAAATGATAAATTCTTGTTTCAAGCCTTTGCAACTGAGAGAGAAAAAGTCTCCTAAATAATATTCCAAATAAGCGGGGGATGAAAGTGTATACCGTAGAAATACATTATAACCCCACACAATATACTGACGAGGGTTATGTTTTAGGAGTTAGTTCCTACACCAAGTTCACGTCTTAAACCACTGCACGTACAAGAGCAAGTACAAGTCCACCCTGGAGAACAAGGTGAAACTTAAAGAAGGAAACTATTTTGCTCTTTACCTTTCAAGGATAAAATTCTGAGTGGAAAACACATTTTTCTAGTTCAGGTTGAAGAGTCTTTTCTTCACATTACATTTTCAATTTTTCTCTGAGGTAAACTGCACAAACTCACAACATTCTCCAGAGAATCTCCATCAACACAGCCTCAGATTGTTACTTAGGTTCATAAAATCAGGTCAGAGAAAAAGGAATAAGCTCTCATTATCATTGACATCTTCAAATCAGTATTTCTATCTTCTCAGTGCTCTCATGGCAGGGATGATTATTCTCAAGAACCACAAGAGGGAGTCTTCTTACTTCTTTGTAACTTTTTGTATCTAAATACTGAATAGGTATTATTCATATGTCTGTTTAAAAATGATAAGACACATTATTAAACATTGGGAAAGCTTCTTTATAGTCATCTAAAATCTGAGTTATTACCTATTTGTATTTCTTCGACTCATGTGTATTTATATCCAGTATATTTTCTCACCAGAGGGATAAAGAGAAAGCAGACAGTGTTTCATGCTGGTTCTTCCTCTCCTGTTTATGATCTGGGCCCTGTGAAAAAGGATTTGTCAGTTGTGTTCACCAAACACAAGATAGTAATGGACAATTTTCCCTAACCAGGAGGAAAAGACTCCATTATCTAGAAATAATGATACTACTGCTTCAAATGGACCTCTTGCCTATAGTCTTTAGAGGCTATAACCAAACTACAAATGTGACTCTCTTGATCACTTCTCATCACATACCTATAAAATAAAGATACAATAGCTAACAATTTCCTCGATAACTAAGTATAATGAAAACTAGGAAAGTACTGGTCTTATGTAAGATACTATGCTGATTGTATTAGCCTAATAAATTAACACTAGCTGCTAAAATAGCAACACAAAATATCTATGGATTCACACAGCTTTTTTTCTCACGTAGGTCACTCTCTGATGGGAGCTTGGTAATTGCCATGGGCTACTCTCTTTCAAATATCAGCCTAAAACAGAAACAATCAGAAAATCTTTCTTGAAAAATAATGATATTTATTTAAGAGTACCAGAGTACTGCAATGGAAATGGGTGTACCATAGTAAATCATTGGTGCATTCATAGAGGTTAAAGCAAGGGAAAGTTTTTAAAAGCAAAAATGAGGAGGATTACATTAGACATGATGAAACAGTAATCCTCAAATGCAGTGATTAATAATAATGGCCTCAATCTTTTGCTGAGCAGACAGTTTAGCAAATGTCCTTGTAGAAGTACTTTTTGTATAAGATTGCAGTAGCTTTTGCATAATGTTGACAGTCTTTTGTGATAGTTACTTATCAGGCAGTTATGCAAAAGAATTCTTCAATTTTTTTAGCTTTATTTACTTTTCAAAATTTTGCTAGAGTTGACTTAAGTGACTCTATTTTGACTTCTGACAATTTTCACATTTCTTTGACACATGCAAGGATTCAGGTTTTTTCCACCATTTGACTCCAACAATTTCCCACTGAATTCTCTCCTATCTGACAAATAATGATTTGAATAATTTTAGGACCTATGATAAGAAATGGTATATTTTACTTCTGTCCCCTAGCCACTGCCTAAAACCCAGTCACATGACCCACATAGGTAGAGAGTAAGACCTGTTATATCCCAGGAAAAGGAATGCAAATTTACTGAGCTTCTAGGCTGGGGAAGCCTTATGGATTCATGGACTGCCAGAGGTGTGTCACTGTGAACTGAAAATTAATTGTATTCCAGCTGCTAACTGAAATTTGACAATCTTTCAATTACAAATCTAGGTGTAGTAGACATCGTGATGCCAAGCCAAATCACATTTAACCCATCAGTGCAGCTGAGGTAACCAATTTGATGTGTATTATCAGTGCCTCCCTTC
The DNA here is from genome assembly GCA_004363535.1 of Dasyprocta punctata. Lineage (NCBI taxonomy): Eukaryota > Metazoa > Chordata > Mammalia > Rodentia > Dasyproctidae > Dasyprocta > Dasyprocta punctata. The sequence continues at coordinate 6,237 of RJWM01015847.1, read as the reverse complement.
AAGTATGGCATCACTCTGCTTTTCTGCCTCAGGACTTTCTCTGGAGTCTTAAATCACACAGTGGATGCATAGGTACAGATTAAAAGCGCAGAAGGGCTAATAACCACGAGTCTAACACTCAGTGCTCAGTCGCAATACTTACCTAAACAGGCCAGTCTCCAATTTCTTGGTGAGACAATTCTGAGGCGTATTCTACAAGCTTCTTCAGAGTTCACAAGTTGTGAGGCGGGCATGGTGATACATGCCTGGGATCCCACCGCTTGTGAGGTGAAGGCCAGAGGATATTGAGTTCACGGTCAGCATGAACTGCATAGGGAGATGTGTTCCAAAACAAAACACAAAAAACAAAGCAAACAAATAAACAAAAAAACAGATTGAATTAGGTCCCAATTATTTGTAGTCACAACCAACACAATAGTATACCACTTACTAGTTTTATTTTTTTTTCTTTTTCTTCTGTCTAATACTCTCTTATTTGCTCACTTGTGTTTCCTGGGATTATTCCCCAAACAAACTATTTGTACTAAGTCATCATTTAAGCCTCCCCTTTCCTAAAAAACAATTTAGGACTTAGTACAGGGAGAGGCTCCAGAGAAAAAGCCCCTTAGTATAGGATTTTCTAACTGAATTGCTAAACGGTCAGATAGCAACTGTCACAAATTCAAAATGTGGGGAGAAAGGCTAACTGCTAACATGTTGTGGCATCACACTGACTCTTGATTAGGAGTCTTATCTATGGCATATTGGGATAAGGAAATGTAAAAGGCAAAACATTAGTGTGTGTAGTATCTCTACATTGGAACAATATGGGGACAAAGGTCATTAAAAGAATAGGGTGTGTAGGTCTTGCTGGCAATCTTGAATGCCCTGCTTCATCTGAACACTTTGAGTCATCAATAGTAGCCTCTGCCTTTTCCAAAGCAGCAGCGTTCTGTTGCCAAGATCATACAGTGATGTCAAGTAAAATAGATGTTTGCAAGATAAACTTTGTCCTATAGGATCTGCCCTGCCTCTCTTCATTGACTATAAGTCAATAACTAAAGATTTTAGTATAGCCCATGCAGGGGACTTTTGCTGCAAAATTAAATAACTTATCAGTATTTCTGCAAGTTTTGCTCATCTTTACTGGCAAGGTCTAGAAGTGGGTCTTGAGGAGAATGAACCTGAGAATAGGGAGCATTATATAAACCTGGCTGAGGGGAGTGTATTTATTAGCACGAGTGTACTCTGAGAATATAAATGTCTTGGCAACAATACCTGGAGCCAGTTCTCACAAATTGCTATAATGGCTCTGTTAAGCTTGAACGTGACACTGTCTGTTATGGTTTAGATCTAAAATGTTCCCCAAATTCTCATGTGTGTGGATGGTCCTTGGACTGTGGGGGCACTATCTGCATCAGTGGATTCTTCCATTATGAGTTGAGTAGGTGAAAGAGCCACTAGGAGCTGGGGCCTGGTGGAAAGAGTTGAGCCCCTGGGGGTGTGCCTTTGGAGGGATATCTCCCCTGTCACCTTCTCCCTTGCCTCTCTGCTCCCTGGGTGCTGTGATAGGAGCAACTTTCTTCCAATGGGCCCCTCCTCCACACTGTTTCTGCCTTGGAGCCTGCTGACCATAGAATGAATCCACTAAAACTGCAAGCTAAAATAATCTCTCTTCCTTTAAATTGCAAGGATTGAGTTGTGTATTTCAGTGACGAAAATGTGACTAAGACACCATCCAATAGTAAATGAGGTAGAGACAACAGTCTTCAGCAAATTGGTGAAGAGTACAAAAGGATTAAGGAATTAGCCAACTTTAAATGGATTAATTTTATGAGGTAGAAGAATTTAGAACCTACTGTTTGGCTACCTTCCATGTAAAGGGAAAACACCTCCTTCTTTAGGAAAATATGGAATTCACTAGTGGTCAGACACCAGCACCATTGTGAAGCTCAAAGATGACTCTCATTTGTAGTTCAGAGTTCATAGCAAAAGATCCCACCTTGGGATTATTTTCCTTAGTATCAGTGAGAGTGGTAGGATTGCATAATAGAGGACAGTTGATAGCACTGTACTATCTAAGTCAACGCTGATATAATTCTCATGACAGGAAGCATGACCAGAATGGCAACAAGTTTGCCTTGCACCACAGAACTCTGTGACAATGGTCAATAGACCATAGTTGCTTTAGAGCAAAACAGAGGAACAGTGGAAAGAATTCCTTAGGTTTTGTCAGTCTGCCAAGGGCCCAAGGCACATAAAAAGGTTCAGCAAAACAAAGTAAAACCTCAGTGTTCAAACTTGTCTCTTTCAGTCTACCTACTGCTTGCCAAATAAACTTAGCTTTTCCTGCTACACATAATATGCTGCAACTCCTCAAAAGAGGTAGTCAAACTAGCATTTAGTCAACACATTGAGTTCATTATGTTTTTGAAAATTATCAAACCATGAAATAAATAAATGTGTACATTATGCAATGAATGACAAAACTTCCAAGAAAAGAAAAATGACAGTGCTGCTCAGCTTTAACAGGAATGCTTAGTTTCTGTTTCACAAGGTCCTAGATGTCTCTTGCTATGTGGCAAACCTCTCCAAAATTTAGTGACCTAAAACAATAGCGACATAGCAATTTCTCATGCAACTTGACATGCCTTGGCAAAGATAACTTGTCTTTGCTTCACTTAGCATCTGCTAGGTCAGCTTAAATTGTTGGGACTGGAAGAATCTCAAAACTTGAATCAAGTAGATGACAGTTGACTCTGTTACTGGGAACTGTAGATGGAACTGTTGGCTGGAATATCCACAGGTAACACCTTCACAGTGCCCAAACATTCTTTTAAAATATTGGTTGAATTCAAGAGTAAGTACTTCAAGAAAGAAAGCCTAAAAGAAGCTGTATTGCCTTTTCCTGACCTAGAATGTTAGCTCCATCACACTCTCCTCATTGTAAGTGAATAGTTAAGTTTAGTGTTCATTCAAGGGAAATGGAAATATACTTCACTTTCTGACTCAATGAGTGTAAAAACTTCCAGATAGATTTTTATGCACAAGTTTTTTTCCTCTGGGCAAAAGTTATTTCTGTTCCTCTCACATGAAAAATACACTTTTCACTTTCTGAGACCTACAAAGTCTCATCTATTATGGCATCAAACTCATTGCCAGCATTTAAAGTCTTGATACATATTAGAGCCAGCTGTGAATGAGCTGCTCGAGTGCACTTCCTTAATTATAGCTCCTCAAACTGAAAAGATACGTTACATATGCACTCCAGATACCTTCAGCATATGTAGGATAACCATATATGTTATGCACAAGCGTTGGGTAAGTACTGTAGACACTCATTCGAAAGTTGGGAGAGGGGATTCCATTATTAACAGTAATTCTGAAAAAACATTGACATATACATTCATGCTGCGAGTTTCTTGATGAGGGTTTAGTTCTGCTGCCTGTGAACTATTCTCTATGGTCTTTTGCTCTACCCATGAGACTGCTGATCTTTTCGCTTCCTTCTCGCGTTGTTAGAGGTCAGTGCAGTATCCGCATTGGAGCAGTTTTCTCGGTCCTCTTGCTGACTCTTGTTTGTGATTCCAGAAGCCATTTTTTTATTCTATATGTCTTTTTTACTTTAGTCCAAGCTTTCAATAGTATAATTCTCTCAGATTTATTTTTAGTTTCCTATGAATTTTATTGGGATTCACTCTATTTGACATAAGCCACAGCCATTACTCTCATAGAGATAATCCTTTATTTACATTATTTAAAAAATAATTCAAAAGTAAAACTTGTATATTTATTTATGGTGTAAAATGATGTTTTGATATATGTGTATATTCTAGACTGGCTAAATGAAAATGAAACTAGTTAACATGTCCATTACATTGCATACTTTTTTTTGATGAGAGAACACTTAAAATCTACTCTTGGCAATGCTCAGGGATACAATTCAGTGTTATTGACTATTGTCAGCATGATGTATACCTTTTCTACTTTGGATTTCTTGTTAGACTGCAATGGGAAAATACTCTTGTTTTTTTAAATGTTCCATTAAACTATAAGTCATACTGTTAACAGGAACCTCTGTCTTTTTTGGAGGACCACCTTGAACCTTTCTGAGATAGTTAAAAGGATGGTAGAGTCACATCCTTGGATTCATCTTAGACCATATTTTCCTTACAGTGCTTCGAGTTTGATCTCTATCTGGAATTAATTTTAAATTTTCTATATTATTTGCTACCTGGACTATCTTGGAATTAGATACAATTGTATTTTTACAGTAGCAACTCATAGTTGCTTTTATGTAACTTTATTTCTTTCTTTATTTCTCTCCCTTCATATTTGATTACTGGTAGCTAGGAAAAGCAAGGTGAGGACTTTGATACTGTACCTTAGCATTACCTTGCCATGCAGCCTATTAATGATGTTTTCTGTTTTTCATGTAAATACATAATTCAATATTGTTAAATTCCTGGCCATTATTTAACAAGTATTTGCTTTCCTTCAACTTTCAAACACATTTTCCTAAAAATTAAATCTGCATCGCCAGCCTCAGCTGCAGCCACCATCATGCATGCATTACACAATCACTTTAAGATGTTAGGCTTGGGCTATGTTGTAGCTCAGTGGTGGAGTACTTGCCTAGTGTGTTTGAAGCCACGGGTTGGATACCTAGCACCACACACACTCACACTCACACACACACAATGGTAGGCTTTCTTCAGTATCCTCTTTGAGATCCCAAAGGACTTTCTACATGTTTTAAGGTTGTTGTTATTGCAGTACTCTTAGAAGAATTTCAAGGTACTAAAGGTAAAAAAATATATATATATTGCATTTGTCTATAGATGGATAACAAACCACTCCCAAAATATAGGCCTATAACAACATATATTTTGCTTTTGCTCCACTAACCTTTGACTGGGACAGCTTGAAGGACTGGAACATAATCATCCGAAGTCTTGTTCACATATGTGCCCACTGCCTGATGCTGGAGGTCTCCTGGGACCACTGCTTTGGGCATCAGCTAAACATCGATCTGTGCTGTCTGCACGTGTATCTCAGAACATGGTGGCTGGCATTCAAGGGTGAGTTTCTCAAGAAAGAGCCACAAAAAAAAAAAAAAAAAAAAAAAAAGACTCTGTTGCCTTTTCTGGCATGATCTTGGTAACGATGTGCATCGTTTTTCAAGGCATTCTATTTATCTGGTAAAAGGAAATAATGTAAGATGAACAGTATTCAGTGGGCAATGGGAGATGGTTAAAGTCAAACATCTGATGAAAAGAGGGCTAAAAAATCTGTGAACATTTTTACAAACCACAGTATCCACACAGAGTTTGCATAAAACTAACATAATCTCCTTTTATTTCCAATTGACCTGACTAGCAGCTTCTAATAATATAATTATTAATAAAAATCTTTGTTGAAAACATAAAATCTGGGGTAAATATAAGACTTGGCAGAATATTCTGGATGAGCTCAATAATGGAATGGAGATGACAGGAAAGAGGACCCAGGGAAAATTACCAAACTGTCTCATTTTTGTATAATTGGCATTCCATAATGGAAGAGAAAAAGAATAGTGTGTGATGAGTACACAAAGATATAACAGCTAAAAATGTCTAATGTTAGTAAAAGTCATAAATTTAAAGATTAAATAAATTCCATAAAACTCAAGCAGAATAAACACAAAAAGTCCATGCCAACACACATTATAATCAGCCTTCTGAAAACAAAAGATGAGGAAAAAATTTAAAAAACAACAAGAGAGAACAATGCATTAACTATGCGGGGACAATAACTCACACAACAGTGAACTTCTCCTCTGAAATCACGGAGGCCAGAAAGAATTGGCTCAACATTTTCAAGGGCAGAAAAGTCCCTGGAGAATATAAATAACTTAGATGCTTTCTAAAGTGAACAAAAGCCATGAAAATTTGTTACCAGAAAAAATTGCTACAAAACAATTGTTGTGGGATATTTTTTAGACCAAAGGTAAATAATACCAAATAATCACCTGGAATATCAGGAACAAAGGAAAAACAATAGTGATAGATATTTTTGGGTTAAAATAATTTCCTTGAGCATTTTAGAATATATTTGATAAATGAAGACAAAATTATTACATTGATAACTTTTTCAACGTATGCTGATTAAATACATGGAACAACTAAATTAGGAAAATAATTGAATCTATGTAGTCATAAGGTTTGTTCATTCTAACTAAAGTGGCAGAATACTAAGTCTAAATAGAAGTATCTATCT
>RJWM01015846.1:0-46314 GCA_004363535.1 Dasyprocta punctata | reverse complement strand
AGGGCAGCTGGGCTCCAGGCCTGGCCCTGGGAGGTTCCCCATCAGTTCTGCTGGGGCAGGGGAGCTGGCGCGGTGGGAACGACATGCCAAGGCAGGGGCAGGGCAGGGACTGAGGGCTGTCATCAGTTTGAAGCAACCTTATCCTGGACTCACTGCCACCTCAGCACTCCTCAGGCACACAGCAGGGGAGGGGGAGACAAAGAAACACTGCGTGCTGGGGACATGATTGAGGCAGGTGAGCTCCTGGGGTGGGGCTGGACGGTGGAGAAGACATAGAAGGGGCAGAAGTTACAGATACAAGTGGCTGGGAGATGGGACAGCTGGCCCAGAAGTGGGGCTGCTCCCCTCTACCCTAAAATGGGCCACATGGTTCTAATTAGGCCTTGATGGAGCCACCCCTCCCCCACCTTACAAGGGCTATGGACAGGCCCAGCTGGCTGCCAGGGGGGCGTTGGGAGGAGGAGGGCAATGCCTCCCTCAGCCCAGCTCTGAGGCTAGGATGCCCAAGCACCAGGAAGTCTGGTTACCTGCACCCAACACTCACACACCTCAGCTAGCATGTGACCCTAGGCAGGGCCCCAGCTCTTGTTGGTCTTGGGGTAACCCAGGAACATAGTCAAGGGTTCTGGGAAGTACACGGACAGCACTCTAGTCTGCCTGGGTGCCAGCGGGGCAGGGACATGGTGGTCACATTCTGAGGGCTCCTCTTCACCACTCAGTCAGCACAGGCTCGGCCCTGCCACCAGCTCCGGCCTGAGCAGCCGTGTTGCTATGGCTTGAGCCTGGGAAGGGAGGCAGGAAGGAAGGGCCAGCCTGCCAGGTCTTTGTGAATGGACTTCCTGAGGAGTGTCCCTCCTGCCGGGTGGCCTCCCTCCCCTGCCAGGCCCAGAGCCGCTCTCAGGCCAGGCTGGATGCGCATGCGCACAGAGCTTGTACACGTGAGGTCCACCTGCAGACCATACCACCCAGTGTGTCCTACAGACACACACACACACTCACCCAGGGTCTTGTGCACACACCCCTGCACAAAACACATGCATAAGCATACAGTCCTGTGCACACAGACCCTGCCTGCACACATGCATGTATACACACTCATGTACGCAGAGGTCCTGTGAACAGATCCACCCGTGCATGCAGACCCTCTGTACATATACACACTTAGTACAGGGATCTGTGCACAAGACCCTCCCTGCAAGCATGCACACACCTACATTCACAATCCTGAGCACACAGACCACCCCGCACATGCAAGCAAGCATCTCTAGATCGGCTCTCAGGAGTCACACTCTGCTGGTAGGCCCTGGTGCAGGGGAGTGGGGTGCGGTCAGGGCAGAATGACGGAGCCTTACCAATGTACAGCCCCTGCAGGCCCATCTCCGGGACAGCCAGCATCCTCGCAGGCCCTATAGCTGTCAACAGGAACAGACAGAATGGGGTTTACTTATTTCTTTGTTCTTTCTCTGAATGCTTATTTAGTTTATTTATTTACTTTTGGCTGGAGTCTTTGGAAGCAAATCATCACATTGTTTCACCTATAAACTCTTCAATATGTCTCTCCAGCAGACAAAGACATTTTGAAAAACACCATTACAACCCCATTATCATGTTTAACCAAATTTACAGCAATTCCTTCTCTTACTGAAAGCTCAGCCCCACAGGCCCAGCTTCTGTCAAAAATGGCTTTGCTTTGTAGAAATCAGTAGGCTCCTCCATGCTTTCTAGTGCCAGGTGCTGGGTGAGGAACATCAGAAATCTAGAACCACTGTCCCTTCCCCAGGGACCCACAGACAGGTGGGCGAGCTGATCATCATCACATAATCATAGAGGTGACTTTTGGGTTACTGAGGGCTGAGAAGGGAACAGCAAGTTGGGAGAGGGGCTGGGCCCCCCAGGACACTTCATTAGACTTGCTTTTTTTTTTTTTTTTTTTTTTTTGCGGCACCAGGGATCAAACTCACAGCCGCGCACGGCTTAAGCTGCTGAGCCAAACTCCCAGTCCCGGTTTTTTTGAGGCAAGGTCGCACTATGTAGCTCAGGCTGGCCTTGTGCTTGCGCACTGTAGCCCAAGCCGGCCTCGAACTCATAATGCTCCGCCTACCTCAGCCTCCTGAGTGCTGGGATTAAAGGCGTGCACCACCACGCCCAGCTTAGACTTGCTTTTATGTGAAGAACAACAGCAAATCTTGAACGGTTGAAAGTGGCAGGTTAGGGGTAGAGCATAACTCAACTTGCTTTTTTGGAGGTAGGGGGTTTACTGGAAATTGAACTCAGGGCCTCAGACATGCTAAGCAAATGTTCTACCACTGCGCTACAACCCCAGCCCTTAAAAATATGTTTTTTGTACTTTTTAAAGTTGAGGCAAGGGCTTGCTAAACTGCTAAGTTGCCCAGGCTGGGCTTGAATTTGCAATCCTCCTGCTTCAGCTTCCCAGAGAACTGGGATTATAGGTGTGCACCACCACATCCAGCTGCGATTTGCATGTTGAGATGCGCCTCTGGCTGCCTGGGGTGGTGTCCTTTGGCTTAAAAGAGGACACAGATGGGGAGATGAAAGATCCTGGAGAAAGGGCAGGCTCTCAGGGGCACAGTGCACAGTTTGGAGTTAGAACTAAGAGAATATTCCAAGCAGCCAGATAGTAGGTGGTCTGGAGGTCAGAGAGAAGGCTGGGTTGGAGGTGTGCATTTGGGAGTCATTGTCATGGAGTACCTGGAAAAGAACACGAAGGGAAGGGAAGGGGTAAGTGACAGTTAAAGGTAAATAGGGGAAGGTGGGCTGGCGAAGGGAGGAAGTCCCCTGTGGTTTCCTGGAGACCGGGATAAGAGAATTCTGAAAAGTTAGATGTTTTAAGAGGTCCTTAGATGAGGCAGGCATGGTGGCCCAATCCTGTAATCCCAGCTACTCATGAGCTGAGGCTGAAGTCAGCTTGGGCAACTAGCAAGACCCTGTGTCAAAACAAAACTTTAAAAGGACTGAGGATGTAGCTCAGTAGTAGTGCACTTGCCCAACACATGAGAGGCCCTGGGTTCGATTCCCAGTACCATCAAAAAGTGGGGTTGCTGTTAGGTGAGACTAAAAACAACTGTCTTAAAAGCCTAAGGCAGGTAAGCTCAGGTGAGGGATGAGCAAAGGGTAAGAGAACTGAGCTAGCCCTTTGGAGAAACTTGGTGAGATCAGGAACAGATGTGAGGACAGTGGCTGGAGGGAGAGCTTGTGGCTCTGGGCTCTGGGGCCCAGGGTACAGGCTGGATCCCGCAAACCCTGAGAGTTGTGTTACTTGAATTGAATCATGGTCTCAGGCCATGGCACAGGCATCCTCCAGGAGCATGTTGGGAATGCAGAACCTCAGCTGCCTGGCCCTGGCCCGCTGAATCAGTGGGAGAGGTGCTGCTCAAATGTCCCCGCATGCAACAGTCTGCAGATCATGGGTGTTATTGTCCTTTTATCTGTGGGCCTGGTCACTTCTCTAAACAAAAACAGGGGCTGCCCAGAGCCCACTCCCACTGCCGGTAGCCTGATCAGGAAATTTTGCTAACAACACAGGCAGACACAGAGCGGGGCACTAGTGTACACATACACACATGTACATGCCCTTGTTCCTGCATGATTTACACAAACCCAACCTAGTCATGGTCAGACACCCCTACATGCTCCTGCATGGCTAGCCCCGTGGAAAATTCCAGACACATGCAGTCCTGCTGTCCCCCATGTCACTAGAGGTACACAGTCAGATGCCCAGGAATCACAATCAGGAGAAGAGCAGAGGCTGGCTGTGGGAGCTTGCGTAACAGCCAGAAGATACTGAGAAAACGGGAAATTGAACAGAGGGAGTCAGTAGGGACCCTGAGAGCCAGAGACAGGAGCTCAGCTCAGAGTGACAGAAAGTGTGGTGCAGCTGAGGCAACCCCCCTGCCCCCGGAACTCCAGAGCTGATACTGTCTCTTCTCCCAATTCTGCATTCACTGACATCACTGTTGGTAGCTTGAAACCAGCCACACTGGGAGTATTTACACCGTGGAAATCAACAAGACTAAAATCCATGTTTTTTTCCCTCTCAGACAGTTGCTTATAAAACATTTACCAGCATACCACTGATTCAGGCCACAAGGGAGGGTGGCAGCTCTATTTGTATGTTTTAATTCTTTACCACACAAGGATTGGGCATTTCTTTAGTGCTAGCCTCTGTGCTAAGTGCGGGAACCAGTTTGCTGAATGAATGAATGAATAGATCTTTATGGACCAAGAATACTGGATCTGCAAAGAAACAACCTAGCACTGCCAAGAAGACTAAGCCGACACTGGATTCCATGTTCCACCCTATCTGCTTATAATCTCCCCAGCTCTCCGCAGCTTGTCACCTTCTCTCCTGAGTGTGTGATCCGAGGAGGGCCCCTATGGGGGTCTCTGGGATGTCAAGGACTTATCATGGCACTCAGTGTGAGCGCAACATGTCTCCTCTCCACACCTCAATCCCTTTTCCTAAAAAATGAGTGCCACAGGGGACATGTGAGTATCAAGTCCAGATACGGAAGGTTTGATAAAGACAAGGTAAGCAGTATTCTTTCTTTTGTGATATTGATTCTGAATTTTTGCTTGTTAGAAGTCTTCAGTCTTACTGAGGATTTTATTGTACATATCTCAAGTTCTTTCAGAAGGAAGAAGCAGTTTGTGTTACAGAAGGAATTTCTTATTGATTCCTGCAGAGGTAGAAGGGGGTGACAATCAAGCAAGCACACACCCATGGGACCTTGCTCACCCCAGCATGTACCCACGCTCAAAAACACTGAAGGAGAAGCCAGCCATGATGGTGTACGCCTGTAATCCCAGCATTCAGGAGGCTGAGGCAGGAGGATTGCTGTGAGTTTAAGGCCAGCCTGGGCTACACAGTGAGTCCAAGTCCAGTCTGAACTACACAGCAAGACCCTGTCTGAAAACAAACAAACAAACAAACAAAAACATTGGATAGTGCTGCCCATGGCGCACAGGATAACCTCACTCCCTAAATCTAAGTCTGGGCAGGGTCCACAGCTAGAAATGGGGGAGGCAGACGCGTTCCTAGAGGTCCGCTGGTTTCACACTGCTGATGCCTCTGGGTTTGAGTTACATGGAAAGTAACTCCTCCTGGTTGCAAGTACTTGCCAAACTGACTCCATCTGACCCCTACCCTACCCACACACAGACCCTTAACCCCAACCGTGGACTGACCCATAGCCCTTGGCTTCATACTGACCTCTAATCTTCAGATTCACCTGACCCCTGGCCTTGACTTCTACCCACAAGGCACTGAGCACTGGAAGAAGGTGTGGCCAAGTGGGCCACTCACAACCGAAAACTTTCCAGTGCTCTGCACAGGTTCACAGTCGCCTAGGGCTTTTCGCCTGACAGAGACTTCTCTGAGGACCTCTGAGGTGAGCTGAGGTGTTGGGCTGGGCACCACAGGCTCTGCAGATGCCTGGTGTTGTTGGATTTCAGGGCTTCACCCCATGCCCGGATCCACCCGGATCGTTAAGAGTTCACTTTCTCCAGGGGACCCTGCCAGGCCTCTAACGGAACAGGACTGTCAGCCAACTAAGTAAGGCCACAAACAGCTCTTTCCAGCCACAGATGGGGCCAACAACCAGGGCCCAAGGGCCAGATCAGAAATGGCACCCAAAGGGCTGCCCCACCTTGTTCAGAGGCGGCCAGGGGGCTGCCCCTCCTGTGCTAGGGCGGGGATGACAGAAAGTGCCACCCGTGGTCCCTCCCTGTCCTCAATTCTGCTTTCCATACCTCCTGCCCCACGCCCTTGAGTCTTCATCACCAGCAGTACGTTCACAAACAGCCTGTGTCCCACCCGTGGTGAGGCCCTCCCACCTCCGCCACGGACCTCCACGGCCACCCACCGCCCTGGCTCCTCTGTGGCCCCTGAATCCTGGGTCAGCGCGCCCTACCTCCCTTCCAGGCCTCCCCAGGCAAGCTTGCGCCCTGTGTGAGCCAGACCCCACCCAACCCGGACCCCGACCCAAGCTGGCCTCATGGAGAGAAACCTGGGTCCCCGGCACCTTGGCCACCGCGGCCACTCTCTTGCATCCCAGGACCACAGAGTCTGGGCCTTGGAGCCACCTCTCAACACACCCCTGCATTCAGCCCCCTGGTCTCCACCTCAGGCCCAGGCACCACCGGGTCTGCACAGCTGGCTCCCAGGCCAGGGCCCAGCCCACACCGCTCTCCCGATAGCCCGAATTCCACGCATCGCGTGTGGGGTCCCAAAGCCCGGGTAGGAGCCCGCACACTGCCACAGCTGCCTTCCTGCTACAAACCCACTGGAGAGGGAGGTTTGCAGATCTGCGGGTCGCAGCCCAAGGCCGAGATGACCCCCCTCGGCGCCCCTCACACCTCCTGAGCTCACCTTGGCCTTTAGATAGCTCGACCCAGTCCGGCCGCCTGGATCCCGGCCCGAAGCTCGCAGCCCACAACCCACTGCCCTCGACGTGCGCCTGCCCCCCCACCCCGCTCGCCGGCCCCGCCCGCCGGCCCGCCGCCCCTCCTCTCCCCTCCCCTCCCCTCCTCTTCCCCTCCCCTTCCCCCGCCGGATGGCCGCGCGCCCGGCCCAGATGTGCGAGGGGGCGGGGCCAGCGCGGCCTCCTCCGGGGCCCCAGCCCAGCCCAGCCCGGGCCTCCGCGCCCCTCCAGCGCCAGCCAGCCAGGGTCGGGAAAGCGGAGGGGTGGGGAGGAAGGGTGGGGAGGAGGGGAGGACGAATTCCAGACCCTCGCCGGCCTCCTGCCGCTCCCCCGCCGCCCCTTCCTTCCTACAGCCCACCTTGGGGCTCAGCCTGGGCAGCCCACCTGCGACCCTGCAGCAGCCCCTCCCGTCTGGCGGCCTCCCCCTGCAGCCTCCTTTCCCTCCACTGCCCCAGCTGGGGCCCGGAGGTCAGGAGGTGAGAGCGCTCAGACTGGGACCCGGCCAGTCCTCGCTCAGGTTCCCGCAGCGGCGCAGGGGTTCTCACAGGGTGGGCCCCACTCCTGGCAGTTCAGAGCGCCTCCGCCTCCGCGCCAAGAAGCGCGCAGCCCCTTTGAGGTGGGGCTGCCAGGCGGCTTCTGGTCCTAACCCAGGCTCTCTTGGGGATCCCAAGACAAATAAGGGGTTTATGGGGTGGGGGCTGATTCTGCTAGGCCCTCCTGGAGCTTCCTAACCAGATGACTTACCCTGCCCGCCCTCCTTGGCCCCTTCTGCTTCTTTCCCCTGTGCCCCCATAGAGGCCCCATCTGCTCCTCAGTTTTTGGTTTTGGAGACAGGGTCTGGCTCTGTAGTTCAGGTGAACTCACTACATAGCCCAGATTGGCCTGTTACTCACAGTGATCCTCTTGCCTCAGCCTCCTGAGTGCTGGGATCACAGGTGTGCGCCTCCATGCCTGGCTTGCTTCTCAGTTCTTATCTCTTTGTGTCTGCTCCCCCAGGTAAGTCCCCTCCCCCAGCACTTCCAGGGAGCCATATTTGCCCTGTTTAGTTTGGGGTTTTTTGAGATAGGGTCTCACTGTGTAATTCAGGCTGGCATCGAATTAGAGGCAGTCCTCCTGCCTCAGCTTCCCTAAGGCTGGGATTACAGGCACTCGTCCCCATGCCCAGCTCCACATTTGTAGGGACCATTTCTCTCCTGGATTGCTTCCTCTCCTCCTCTCCGCTGAGTTCCCCAGCTATAGTGTCGTCTCCCCTAGGCTTGTTGCCCTTATTTTCAGGGTCACCACCCCAGCGGGTCTTCCTAATCAGGCCATGGCTGGGGGATGTGCCCTACCCACAGTGTATGTGAGCCGAGGAAGCATCCAATCAGTGATCTCCACTGGCTGCTCCTGGTCGAGAGTCTGTCTCATGTTATGTGTGTGTGTGTGTCACTGTGTCTTGTATCTTTGTGCATATATGACAGGGACCCTTAGCCCCCATCTCCTTAGACACCAAGCCAAGCCAGGAAGGGCGGCAGTGTGGGTGAGACACAGGGCAGGCTCTGGCCGGCACACAGGCCTGCCTCTTGTTTATCACTTCCCCTTCCAGTCCCTCCATCCATTCCCCTACCACACACACAAGGATTGGTTCGTCTCTGAGGGCCACAGCAGCAGGAATGAAGGCTTTAGGGTGTCCCCACCCTGTACTTGGCACCCCACTTCGGGCCCCTTCTGTCTGAGTTGGGAGCCGAAGGCCCCACCCTTGGGCAGCTTCCAGTCTAACACAGATGAGGACAGCAGATGACTCCAGTGAATCCTGGATTGAGTCAATCGATGCCGTAGAAACTGGGCACAAGGGCGATGGACAGGGGTCCCGCAGAGCCCTTGCCCCTCACCCTGCTGTGCCCTTTAGGCTTCCTCCTGCTCCTGTCCAGTACCATGCTGGGCCCACCCACTGACCTCACCAGCTTCCTGCTTCTCCCTGGCTGAGGGAGGACGGTGGAGCGGCCGCTGCGCTCCCCAGTTGGATCTCCCCTCCCGGGCCTGTGGCCAGGCTGCTCCCCTCCCAGCTGATGCGCTCACTCCCAGCCCTGCCCCCATCCATCTCTAGCTTGCAAACAGAGCTTTTCAAAGGTGCAAATCTAGTGCTTGACTTCAGCACCACAACGCTCTCCCAGTCTGCCTAGGACCTGCAGGAGCGGACCCAAAGGATCCAAAGCATGGCCTCTCTTGCTGGCTCTTCAAGCTCCCTCCCCAGCCCTGAGCTCCAGGTCCTCTCCTGGCCTCCTCAGAGCAGCGGCCTTCTGAGCTCCCAGCCCTGGCCCACTCCTCAACAGCCTTCCCTCTCGGGCCCCGAGTGGGTTCTGTGTCTGCTCAGAGTGCCTCTGGCTCTAGGTACCACCAGGAGGCCTTCCAGGGACTGACTGGGAAGCAGGTGCCCACGACAGGATGGAGCAGCTGGCAGCTTTAGGGCAGGAAGTAGTTTGTTTTAGGACATGCTGCCCCCACCCCAGCCTCTTAGTATGAGGGGTTATGGAGAGAACTTCTAGTTGCCCCCAGCAACGCCCCTACCCTCAACTCTTGCCCAAACCTGGCTTAGTACCGGAGCTTGGGGCAGACACACAGACAAACATATGCTGTAGGTGGGTGACCCTGAGCCTCACCGTGTGCTGCGGAGGGAGCCTGACTGGGGTCCTGACTCGGCCACCTCAGGTCCCCGCCCATGGCAAGAAGGCTTTTAGTGTTTGGTGAGAGCTCGGGGGCTGAGAGAGAACGGGGTCCTGCTGATCCTGCCCCATTGGTTAAGCTGCGCCCTACTCCAGCTGCAGGGGCTCAGCACCCCCAGGTCGGGCGCCATGCTCACAGCTGCCTGCCCGAGCCTGGGGATGTGAAGAGGGCAGCGCCCGGGACGAGCCTGCTGGAGTGTTTCTCTACCAGATTCCTGAGGTGTGCGCTTCCTTCCAGGAATTACTCTGCCTGCCCCCACCCAGATGGACTTCCTCTAGGGCCACAACCTCCGGCAGCATCATTTTCCTCACCGGGGACCCAGCCCCTCCCCAATATCCAAGGAGCCTGGTGGCCAATAATGCCACACTAGCTTTGGTGGCTTCTACTGTTGCAGCTCTGCTCATGAAAAGGAAGACTTGGGGTCCCACCTTGTAACTGCACCACCCCACTACCCTGCCCCAGATGCATCCAAACCCAAACTCTGTGTGGACAGCATCCACGGGCAGCCCCTTCCCTCACTGTGCTACATAGGTGTCCTGGCCTGACCTGAGGGCTTCGTGGAGGAGGTGACCCCTGATCAGAGCTCTGCCGGATGACAGAGTAAACCACACAGAGGAACAGGAAGGGCACAGCAGGTGGAGGCTGGGTGTGGAGTGGCATCGCCATGCTTGGCAGCCAGATGAGGAGCTGGGCCCTTTATTCCTGCCACTTTCAGTCTCAGACCCAGCTTTGTATACAGCCTCAGAGGCCACCCACTTCTTTGCTCAGGATCCCCCAACCCCATTTGCCCCACTTGGGTGGCTTCCATTTGGGTCTTTCTGTCTGTTCCTCTCCCCTGGGCGTTCCTGGCCAGCCCCTGCCCACAGAGGGAGTTGGGAGCAAAGGAGCAAAACTAAGGGAGAAGAAAGCGCTGAGAAAATGCTAATGAGACAGAAGCCCAGAAGCAGAAGCGTTCAGTGGCATCTTCTGGCCTCCTTGAAACAGCTGGTGGGAGCCCATTGCTTCTCATCCCTCTGCTTTATCCTGTGGCTCAGATGTCGATGGGATGACTGGAGTTTCAACCTCCACTTTAGACTGTGAGGTCAAAGGACAGCGCTGAGTAATGGCAAAGCAGTGGCCAGCAAGGACACTGTGCCCGGCAGCAGGATTCCTGTGCCAGCCCCAGACTTTTAAATGTAACAAAAGAAGCCCTTTTGTTTAGGGCACTGTATTTTATAGCCTCTGTTACTCACATATGAACATAATCCTATCCTCCCCAACCCCCCAGGGAAACGTTGTCAAGGCACTCGGTACGTGGGTCTGGAGCTGAGAGCAGAGCTCTGGGTTGCGGGCAGGGATCCGGCAGTCATTCCGGGGAGGTGGAAATCGAAGCCTCAAGGATGGATGAGCTCAGGCAGGCAGAGTGTGGAGGGACAGAGACCAGAAGGGATGCCCAGAAGGCTGCCCGCCCCACTCCAGTTACCCCAGGAAAGAAGATGCAAACTTTTCCCACTCCGTTTCACCCAGCCTCTTCCGGCAAGGCCCACGGAGGCTTCCTGCTCCCCAAACACATCTTGGTTTTTACACTTTAGAATCAGACCTGAGGAGGGGTTACGGAGGGCACGAGATGTGTATGATGAGGGCAGGAGAAGATTTCTGAAGTTTTTAAAGGGAAAATTGTGCAGCTATGGTGTATGTCCAAATGGACAGAAAGGAAGAAGGGGCTTTGTTACTGTTTTGCTATAATGTGAGGAGCCCTTTGTTGTATTCAAGGAAACACCCAGAGCTTAAAGTTTGTGGAAATTACCTTTGTGGAGTGAGATTGGACCTCTTGTTATAGTAGAGCTCTGAGCCTGGGCTATTGATGATGGCTTTAATGAGGTCACAAGTGACAAAATTTATGGGGTAGCTAAGTTTAGGAGAAATTCCTATTAAGGACAGGGCTTGGATGTCATGGAATTAGGGGTGGGGTGCATCTGGGGTTCATCTGCTGCTGCTGCAGGTGGCTCCCTACCCCCACCCAGGATCAACCCAGCACGTAACTCTTCATGTTTTACTTTCTACGGGTCTCTATAAGTGTAATGTCATGTGTCCACCATTTCGGTGTCATATAGAATGATCTCGCTGCCCCCAAAATCACCATCTCCTGATTCCTGGCAACCACTGGTATTTTCCTTTCTTTCTTTCTCTCTTCCTTTCTCACTTTTCTCTTTCTTTCTTTCTTTTTATTACTTCCCTTTCTTGTCCTTGGGAACGAACCTGGGGCCTTCAAACTGAGCTACAACCCTGGGCCTTTTTTGTTTTGGGTTTCAGGACAGTCTCACTAAGTTGCTGCAATTGCCCAATCTGGCATTGAATTTGTGATCTTCCTGCCTCAGCCTCCCAGGTTGTTGGAATTACGGGCACATGCTATCATGCCAAGCTGCTTTTTACTGTCTCCATAGTTTTTCCTTTTCCAAAATGTCAAATAGTTGGAACTACATAGAATGTAGTCATTTCAGACTGTCTTGTTCCACTTAGCAATATGCATTTTAGTGTCCTCACAGCTTTTCATGGCTCAATAGCTCTCTTTCTTATCGCAGAATAATATTCCTGTCTTAGATACTTTTCTCATTGCTGACACAAATACCTGACACCCAAAGTTAAAGAAGGAATGGTTTATTTAGCTCACCGTTTGTAGAGGTTTCAGTTCATAATTGGTTCCAAGGCAGGGTGGCACAAGGCAGAGGGGCACTGTCTGTGGCAGGAGAAGCCAGCAAAAGCAACAAGAGAGAAGGAGACAAGCCTCTTTCTGTCCCTTTTATCTTATCCAGATTGCTGAGATTAGGGCGGTGCCAATCCAATCAGTGGGCTGATCCAGCAGTCACCCAGCCTTAATCCCAGCAGCCTTAATTGTAGCATTGGACCATGAATGAGTTGCAAACTCTAGATTCAGCTACCTCCAAAGCAGCCCCATCTAAAAGAGTATATGGCCTTGGGGGGACATCTAGACACAAACCATTACAGTTCCATTGATTATAGCATGTTACCACCATATTTCAAATTTTTTGACTATTTGACCATGTAGGTGAAACATACCAGTTTGTTCATCTGTCCACTTACTGGAGGTCATCTTTGTTGCTTCCAGTTTGGGCCAATTATAGCTAAGTCTTCTACAAACATTCATGCTCAGGGTTTTGCATGGATGTTCATTTTCATCTCAAGTGGATGAATGTCTAAGAGCAGGATTGCTAGATTATATGCCAAGACTGTGTTTAGTTTTGCAAGAAACTGTCAAACTGTCTTCAAAAGTGGCCATCACTTGACAGCCCCAGCAGCCAGCAATCAAAGTTCCTGTTGCTCCATAACCCTGTCAGCATTTGCTGCTGTTGGTCCTCTGGCTTTTGGTCATTCTAGGAGAGGTCAATGGCATCTCACTGTCTTTTTTTTTTTTTTTTTCTTGAGACGGGGTCTCATTATACAGTTCAGGCTGGCCTCGATCTCACAGTGATCCTCCTGCCTCAGCCTCCCGAGTGGTGGGATTACTGGCGTGCTCTGCCACACCCGGCTTAAGGCATCTCACTGTCTTAATTTGCAGTTCTCTAATAACACATGACATGGAGCATCTTTTCATATGCTTACTGCCACATGTGCATCTTCTTTGGGGAGGTTTCTGTCCACTTCTTATCCCATTTTTTATTTTTTATATTTTATTTTTTGGTCTTTTTGAGACAGGGTCTCACTATGCAGTTCAGGCTGGCCTTGAATTCACTTTGTAGCCCGGGCTGGTCTTGAATTTGCCACAATCCCCCTGCCTCAGCCTCTCAAGTGCTGGGATTACAGCATGTTGCCACCATGTCAAGTTTTAATTTTTTTGACTATTCTTTGATCATGTAGATAAAGTGGAAAATTAATTATGGATGGGTGACATGGTGGCATTAGGTAGCTGGAAGGGAGGGAGTCAGGGAGGCAGAAATCTGATTTTCCAGCTCTTTACCTCAGGAAGACAAACCTGAAGGGGTGGAACACATAGAGAGCCACCCTCCCTATAAACATAGGGGTACAGCTGAGCATGGGGGGATGTGTGGGAGACAAGGAGATTATGCAGGACTTGTTGAAAATCCAACCAGTACCAAATGGGATGAAATAAAAAGCATCTTGTTTCCACTCCTTGGAACTGTTTCTTCATATTTAGATACTCTAAAGTTATAACCTCAGTTCCAAATAATGTGCTATACCTTTGTTTCTCAGTTGAGAAAAATCAAGAGAATATCTACCAAAGCCTCATCATTTATGAAAGGAATTTATTTAATTTTATTAGGAGATGGGTCTTGCTATGTTGTCCAGGCTGGCCTCGAATTCCTTGACTCAAGCGATCCTCTCACCTCAGCCGCCCGAAGTAGCTGGGGTAACAGGCAGGTGCACTGCAGACGCCATGCCTGGCTAAGCAGGAATCTTTTTTTTGTTTTTTAGTACCAGAAGCTGAATTCAGGACCCTGTGCTTGCCAGGCAGGTGTGATGCTGCTGAGCTACATCCCCAGCCTGAAGCAGGAATTTAAATCAGACTGTCTCTCCTCTCCTCCCAGGTCTACCTTCTCAGTTCTGTTTTCTCTGATATTACTGCAGTCCTACATTGTTGCTACCAATGGCACAAGTCAGAATGTCCACTTGAAATTTAGTTCCTCACCCATCAACTTCAGACAGAATTTCTTGAGCCAATGGCTATGTAGGAAAACCAGCTCCCCGTGGGCCGCTTCCCCCTCTCTCCCCACCTTCTGATTTCAGTTGTTTTCACTTTACATTTCCATGGTCAAACTTCATAATGTTTATATTCTATTCTGGGGTCATATTTAAGTCATCCACACTTTACCTTCAAGTCGATTTGGAAAAATTGAAAACCAGCCTTTGCTGTGATTACATAAACACGATTTACTGCAGGGCTGGGTAATGGGATCGCTCCTCAGAGAAGGAAACACAATGCCAGCCCCACCCTGTGCGGCTGGAAGAGGAACATTTGCCAGTTCAAAGCCAAGGTCAAACAGATTCTCTTAAGCTCCACTCATTGCTCAAAATCCAGCCTCATGTGTGTTGCTTCACATTGGGTTCTTAGAATCGGCTGTGTTGTGTCTAGCTTTCTAGTAGCCTTTCTGACCTCTTTCGGAGAGAAGAAACAGATGTTATCCCCTTATGTCACCAGAAGGCCACTTGCCATGCACGCCTTCCCTGTGGGAGCCGAGTAAGATGGGGTAGTTGTGTTTTCCATTCTTTCTTTCTTGTCCTCTCCTCCCTTTCCTTCCTTCCTTTTGTGCTGGGGATTGAACCCAGAACTAACAAAGCTCAGCGCTGGACCACTGAGCCACATCCCTGGCCTCCCCTCCCCTGTCTTTCACAGACTGCTGCTTTCCTATTGCAAATTTCCCCTTAGGGATGAGTCACAGCCAAAGCTGGCAGCTCACCCCGATGGTCATCGGAGGGTGAGGGCAGGACACCCACCTGAGGCAAGGGCGAGTGGAGTCCGATGCGATTTGGTCAGTGGACATGGGCAGGGGGGAAGCAGCCACTCACCCTTTTAGCTCCAGGTAAGGCTTGATTCAGATGTTTATCGATGGCCTCAGGGACCTAGGGTCTTTGCTGCAGCACTGTCTCCTCTGTGTCCCCGGCCTCGCTTAGTGGACTGTCTAGCAGCTTCATCTTGGGGGGAAAATGAGGCAGGGCTCCCTCCCATCTATCCATGGAAATATAGGAAGGAAATCAAATTTTGTTTGTGGCTTCCCAGTACTGGCGATTGAACCTAAAGGGGCCACACACCCCAGTTCTATTAATTAATTTATTTTTGAGCCAAGGTCTTGCGAAGTTTCCCAGGCTGGTCTCAAACTTGCAATCCTCTTGCCCACCTCCTGAGCAGTTGGGATCACAGATAGGCACCGCTGCACACCACCTCCCCGCACACCTTTTTTTGTTGTTGTTGTCTTTTTGTGCCAGGATTTCACTACGCACATCAGGCTGGCCTTGAGCTCACTGTAGCCCCAGCTGGCTTCGAACTTGTGGTGATCCTCCTGCCTCAGCCCCCTGAGTGCTGGGATTACAGGAGTGCGCTACCATGCCCAGCCTTTTTTTTTTTTTTTAACAACAACGAAAAAGTGAATTAATTTTGGAAACCCAAACCATGCTTGTTCACACTCTCCCTTTATATCTCAGCAATTCCATTTTAAACGTCCAAGAATTAGTCCTTACTTTCTTTTCATAGCTGCCTCTTTTTGTTTTATGAATGAAATGCTATTAAAGTTTTTTTTTTGTTTTTTATAAGTTCTCCCTGTTCCTTAAATTGTTTCCTCTGGGAACAGTTTCTTCACCTTTTGTTTGGTTTATTGGAGTCATTAGAGTAGAGGAGCTCAGAGCCCAATTCAGGAAACAGGCTGCCTGTATTCAGAGTTCATCCCTGCCCCGCACTCAAGTTACTTTGTCTCCTTGTGACTCAGTTTCCTGTAGGTGGAGATAAATATGACACCTAGCCCGAGGGCCGTGGAGTATTAGCGGCAAATGCCCAGCACCACTGCCCACTGTAGTGTGCCCTCAGTAGGATTTGCTCTTCTTGTTTTTCAGTGCCAGGAACTCAAACTCAATGCCTTTACACTGGTTAATGCCATATTTTGAGGTAGGGTCTCACTAAGTTGCCCAGGTAGGGCTAGAACTTTTGATCCTCCTGCTTCAGCCTCCCAAAGTGCTGAAAGTACAGGTGTGCACCATCATGCCCAGTTTATTCATTTCTCAATCCTCTTCTTTTTGCTTTTCCTCAACTGCTGGTAACTCCTTGGTGACAGCATGATCTTTGTGAACCAAGGGTAGGGTGGGCTGCCCCAGGCATTCGTGTGGGGTGCCTCCTCCACCCCAGCAGTGGAGAGGGCCCTATGTTGACAGCAGTCCTTTGGGGTGCGCTGACCCTCCAGAAAACCTCACCCTGCTTTGGCTCTGATCGCCTGGGTCCCCAGTTGTCCCTCACTGCAGGCCCTTATTGTCAACTCTTCTAGAAGCGAATCAGAATTTGTGCACAGTGGAACCCCTGCCCCCAACCTGAGGCATCTTGTTCCTGGCCGGGCCACTACAGATTGATTTCCTCTGCCCTCCCTTACTGTGCTTGCAGTGGGACTGGAGGGGCTGGGAGTAGTGGAGACTTGGTCCCCACCACCACCCAGAACCAGGAGCTGGTGGGTTTGGTTTGCTGTGTCTTTGTGGTGCTGGGGATGGAACCCTTGGCCTCAAGAATGGCTCACACCCCAGTTCTGTGTGGTGGTCCAGAGGCTCCTGCCTCCGTGCAGCTCTGCACAGAGGGTGTCCAGACCCTTCGGTGAGGAGAAGGACAGGAGCAGTAAACCGGCCCTTTCTGTTTTCCTTGAGGCCTCCTCTTCTCTGAGAACCTCTGCCCCAAACCCATCCTCCATGGGCTTCCCACCCAGGCCTGAGGCTGTCAGGGAGGAGGTGGCCCTCAGCCTCCCTCTTTTGGGGACACAGTGGGTGAGGACCTTTGCAGGAGCAGGCAGGAGAGCTGGGGAACAGGGGACAGGCTGTATGAAGTGACTAAATGAGTGGGGGCCTCTTTGGGTGGGTGGGGAGGGGACGGCCTTTAGCCACCTTCAACAGATAGAACCACAGCAGAGGCAACATTCACAGAGCTCTTCCCACATTCCAGGCCAGGGAAGCTCTTCACATGCTTTCTGGAGGACCGTGGGTTCAGAGCCTGAGGTGACTCCTCCATGGCCACATGGCGGGTAAATGACATGTCTAGATTTGAACCCAGCTCTGTACAGGGCCCAGACTCTTTACCACAGAGCTACTTGACTGCAGGCTGACCAAAGGGCAGATCTCCTTTGGGTCACTGTAACCAGAGCTGTCCACACTGAGATGCACCAGCAGGGGCTGAGAGCTGAGGGCGCAGGAAGCAGAGGGCTCTGGCACCCTCTGCGGGAGACAGGAGGTTCTGCAGAGGCACTGACAAGGCAGGGCCTGGGCTGGGATCTGGGGAGGTTCGCGCAATGAATGATTTAACCAGGACCCCTTCTCCCCCAACTCCTCACCACTGACACCTCAGGATTTACCCTGGCACATTCTGTATCAGAATAAAGACATGGGACCTTGTGACTAACTTCTGGCTAATTAGATACAAGTAAATATGTAATGTGCAATTTAAGGGATTATAAAGCAGGGTACAGGATCTGTTCTGTCTCTCCTTCCATTCTGCTTTCTGGAAAGTGGATATAATGGCGGAGCTGAAGCCGCCATCTTGGAGCATGAGTAGAAGCAGTCCAGTGAAGACAGCTGAGTAAAAACTAAGAAAGGGTCTAGGGTCTAGTTTGATAAAGATTGTGAAGTTGCTGTTACGGTTTAGATCTAAAATGTCTCCCCCAAGTCTCATGTTTCTGGAGGGTGATTGGATCACAGAGGTGTCACACTCACCAATGGGTGCATCATAGATGAGTTTAGTAGCTGAAAGTTTTTGAGACAGGGTTTTACTATGTAGTTCAAGCTGGTCTTGAACTCACTGTGCAGCCCAGGCTGGCCTGGGACTCCCAGCAACCCGCCCACCTCAGCCTCCTGAGTGCTGGAATTACAGGCATGCACTACTGCACCCTACAAGTAACTGAAAGTGATGTTAGTAGATGGGCCTGGTTGGAGGTGGGTGACTGGGGGTGTGATCTGGAACACGGTATCCTTGTCCCTGGCTCCTCCTTTCCCTCTCTCAGCTTCCTGGCTGCCAAGAGATGAACAATTTTTCTCTGCCAGACTTTTCCACCACGCCCTTTGTGCTTTGGAGCCAGCCGACTGTGAATTGAAACTGCAAGTGGTGTGAGAGTCGTACATAGTCCCACCTCAAAGAGTGTGTGTGAAGGTTCCATGTCTTTACCTATTGATAAATTATCTTGTAATTTTTGTTTATTTAGGTGACTCTAGACTCATACAAATGATGGTAAGCAGCGCTCCCCAACTGGACAAAGGAGATGAGTCTTACTCTTTTTACCCTAAGGAGGGTAAGCATGTTGGGTGCATCATGGTTTGTGTCTAGGTGTCCCCTCAAAGCCTCATGTGGTCGTAGGTGGGGCTTTTGGAGGTGGCTGAATCTAGAGTGTGTGATGCTGGAGTCCAGGATGCAATGCTAGGATTAAGGGTGTAGGTGCTACCTGCCCTAAGGGTGAGTAACCTGAATAAGACATATGGGTCCAAAAGAGGCTTGTCGTTTATTGAATGCCACTTGCTGTTTGAATGCTTTTGCTACCTTCTGGCTGCCATGGACCATTCCTCCTCTGCAGTGCCCCTCTGCCATGCCGCTCTGCCTTGGAGCCAGCAACTATGGACTGAAACCTCTGTGAACTGCGAGCCAAAATAAACTTTTCCTCCTTTAATTTTGGGTGTTGGGTCTTAACAACTAGGAAAAAACAACTAAGATGAGCGTGTTGCTGTTGTACTAGGCCTCAGATAGCTAATGTAGCTAAACAAACAACCACACAGTTCCCCAAAGTACCCAGCCCAGAGCCCACAGGAGCTCAGGTGGGGCCGAGGAGGCTGGGCCTGGCTGGGCTTCGCTCTAGCCCAGAGGGCTGGTTTCTATGTGCCCCATTCATCTTTCATCCTCTTTGGACCAGAGGGCTGGCTGGAGTCTGCCCTTTGTACAGTGGTGGCACAGATGCACGTGGGAAGCAGCATGAGGACATCCCTATGTCACATCCACTCACATTCCTTGGCCAGGGTGAGTCACATGGCTAAGACAGAATCAAAGGCAGGGGTGGGGTGGGGAAGTGGTATGAGATGAAGGTATCTGCAGAGGAAATCTTGGCACCAATATGTCACTGTCTCACAGTCCTAGAGCCATTGAGGAAGGAAGTAATGGAGTGAACCCCTTGGGTTTTGGTCAGAAGAGAAAATGACCCAAGTTTACATGGGTGACAAGGAAGCGCAGAGTGATAGACAGCCAATCTCTCAGGCCCCGAGGATGTCAGGATAGAATGTCACTGAACATGTGCTTTGGGCCACTGTGACCAGAACCCTGATTTAAGGTTTCATCCACTTTAGATCTGCACGTTTGGGCTGGCCCACAGGGTCCAGGGGCTTGATCTGACATCTCGAGTTCCTGCAAGACAGGCAAGGGCTGAGCTGAGTTGAATCTGAGCTGCGAAAAATTTTTTTAAATGTGTTGTCACTTGTATTTGGGGTTGTTTGGAACAATTAGCATCTGTCTGATGTGTCAAGTACATGTAGTAGCCCCTTTAAAAAAGCAGACTCCAGAATTGTAACTATCTCCTCTGTGGTGGGTTCTTCTGCCTCAAGCATAAGGGACAGTGAGGAAGGGACACTCTACCTGGCCTGAGGAGTGTCCTGGGTATTAGAACCCCCAGGTTCCCACAAGTAGGACTTGTTTCTTGAAAGTTTGTAGAGGCAGCAGTCAGGCACAAGAAGGCCCTTAGAGGACCTGGAAAATAAGGCAGCCTTGGTCTAGGTACCCTGACCTCCCCCACCAACATTGGGCTCCACTCCTTCCCTGTCAGGAGAAGACTCCCCTCCCCATCCCAGTCTCCCCCCAAAGTGGCCCAGAGAGAGGGGAGTGGGCATGACTGGTAAATAAGATACCTCATCCCCTTTTTCATTTGCCTGAGAGGAGACTTTGCCCCACCCCACCCCACTTCTGCTTGCTCACATCCTAAAGAGTCCCAGGCTGTCCGGAGCCTTCCCTGACTCCATCCTTCCTGTCTTGGTGTTGTGCAAGGCTGCAGCTGCCTCCCTGACCCAGGAGCTCTGGGTTAGGCAGAAAACTAATGCTCTAGGAAAGAGGAAGCCAAGCTGAGTCCTGATCCTCATCGCTTGGGGTACAGAGACAAGGAGCCAGCTGCGTGTGCCAGGAGCTCCGGCTGCTCCTGGGGCAACTTCCTCCTCAAGCAGGTACCGCTGACCCTGGGCCTGGGGCTACGGGAATGGAGGGGGTGGTAATGGCACTTGCCGGGGACATGTGAATGTGACTGCTGGACCCCAAAGAAACCCAAACTGGAAACACAAATCAAAGCTTTACTCAGAACCCAAGTCCCCCACCACTCTAAATCCTCCCAAACCATAGCCCACTCCCAGGCTTGACCCCATCCCCAGCTGCAGCCCCAGCCCTGATCCCAGCCTCCCCTCACCTACATGGCATTGGCAACCACTTCCCAATTACCTTCCTCATGCAACCTCAGCTAATCCATTCTCCCTACTGCTGGATTCCAACCCCCTCATTCCAGCCAGGCCTCCACTTGTCCTGATCATCACCTGCAGCCAACTCCTGGTGTTACCCACTCCCAGCTGTCACTCTGTACACCTCCCCTGGAAACCCCAACCCCAGCCTGAATTCCACCCCAAACTCCATGCTACCGTGCCCAGAGGCTGCCCTCACTCTAACCCAACCCCATGCCGCTCTGTCCATCACCTCTGCACCTGTCCGTGGAGGACCCCATCCTGTCCCACAGAGCCCAGGGAGCGGGTGCTCTGGTCAGGACCATACAGAGCTCGGCTAAGGAGCCAAATGCGAGCTTTCTACTGCTTGGGTCAAAGCCAGCGCACAGTCCTTGTGGATTCTATGGCTTGCAGAATGAATTTTGGGCCTGTGTTTTGGGGCTTTCCTCTATTTTGAAGACAATCTATTCCTAGAATGGCCCAACTGTACCCTGACTTCCTGTCTTTGGGCCAGAGCCCTCCAGCTGCCTGTATCACCCCATGTGCCTTCTTCTCCAGCTGGACAGGGAAGTTGTGGAGAAGCCCTGGTATTGGGAAACAGAAACTGAATCCTCTACCCAGTCACAGCTGGCTACAGTGAAATGACCTATGCCCTATCTTGCCTGGCTGGACTCAGCCTCAGTGTCAGAGGTCAGGGATTCAGGGCCTCAACCTGCCCAGATGTCCTGGGACCATCGGTCTCACAAGCAGCAAACTCAGGCTCCCATGGAGTACCAGGCCATCCCAACCCATCTTGATTCCAATTCCAAGAGCCAGGATTAAAACCCAGTCTTTGGAGCACCCAAGACTTGGGAACACAAGGATGAATGTTTGGGGGCAATGCTGTTCCGAGGAGTCACTGTTTAAGGGAGGGCCACAGGGGTCCCTGTCCCCTACTACCTTCATTCTTCACCCTTCTCAGGACTGGAATCACTGCCACCAGGGGGCACCAGGCACCCACTAGGGCCAGCCACCCCAACCCAAACCAAGGGGCGCCTTCCCCTCCGCACCAGGTTTCTCACAGGGACAAGAGCCTCTTTGGGTTTGTGCCTGCTCTTTCTTTTTCCAGGACAATTCTGTGGGCCAAGGTTGACCTTTGGTGTGGAACAGGCTAAGTTAGTGATGGCGAACCTTTTAGAGCTTTCAGCGATAGCAAACAGCCTGCTGCAGCACGCGTGCCCAGGGCTCGTCACCACTAAGCCAATAAGGGGCTCCAATGGAGTGGACCCTGTGAGGTCGTCACTGGGCTAGGCACAGGTGACATCCACCAAGTGTTCTGGGTGCTTCTAGAAAGTTCTCCTACACGCTTCTTTCTGTTGTCTGTATGTCCACATCCACTGTCTCTCCATGAGCTTCAGTATTGCCCTTTCTAGGACCCCAAATAGGAAGACCCAGGGAGCTGGGAACCCAGCTGTGGATGTCCCCAGTTGCAAAGGGGCTGAGCTTGCAGCATGGGTCTGGGCTGCCTCCTAAGGCCAAAGACTGTTGCCAAGCTTATAGGTACAGATCCCTGGAAACAGAGCAGGCCTAGGACTGCCCCCAGCAGAGGACAGGTCCTGGTTGTCTGCCCAGCAGCGCTCTTCCTGTCCTGCCCTTGCCCTTGCTGCACTCCCGGCTTGGATGTCTCTTCTGCCAAGCTAAGCACTGCTCAGGCATCAAAGTACCTCGGTCCCATCCAAACCTGGTCTGTGCTCCGCCCCTTCCCAGGTGTGCCCTAGAGTAGCCAGCAGTCAGCTGAGGCGGATGGGCCGGGGCCTGGGAGATGTCATGCACTTCCTGCCCCGACTTTCACCCTGCCCAGGCCTTCCTACCATCTGGTGAGTCAGCAGATGCCAGGGAGGACTGCAAAGTTGGCAGCGTGTGTGTGTAGATGGTGCCATGTGCATTTTGTACAATTTTCCCCAAGAACTCTCTTAAGCGTACTTGGTAGCAGTAAGGGTATCCGCACTATTGTGTAATTATCCCACTGGCTCTTTCCAGAACTTTCTCAGCATTCACACAGAGACTGTATTCATGCAACACTAACTCTCCACTCTCTCCTCCCCTTAGCTGCTGGTAGCCTCTATTCCACATCTTGTCTCTGGGAATTTATATATTCTAGAAGTTTCACGTAGTGGAACTATACACTATTCAGCCTTTTGTGTCTAACTGATTACACTTGATGTTTTCAGCCCAGTGTGGAGCCCATGCCTGGAATCTCAGCTATTTTGAATGCTGAGGCAGGAGGACTGAATGTTCAAAGCCAATTTAGGCAACTTCGCAAGAGCCTGTCTGAAAATTAAAAATACATAAAAGGGCTGGGGATGTAGCTGAGCACTCCCTGGGTTCAGCCCCGCAGTGCCGTGAAACAAAACTATAATGTTTCTAAGGTTGGCCTGAGCGGTAACCAGCATGGGAATGTCACTCCCTTTCATGGCTGACTGCTGCTCCTTTGGGTGCCTATAGCCTGTTTTGCTCGTCCATCCTTTGGATGTAGACACCGCAGATGTTTCACCTCTTGGCTATTGTGAAAATGCTACTGTGAACCTTGGTGAACCCATGCCTGCCTGAATCCTTGCTTTCCATACTTTTCCATATATGCCTAGGAGTGGGATTGCTGGGTCATTTCGCAACACTATGTTGATTTTTTTTTTTTTTTTTTACCTTTGCAGTACTGAGGACTTAGCCAGGGCCTTCACAATGAGCTACCTGCTCCCTAATTCATCCCTGTGGGGCCCCAGAGAGCCCCCTCTCCACCGGAGGTATACAGCTGGTATACAGTAGGTACTGGGCAGGGCCCTTGTGCTGCCCAGCACACCTAGACTTGCCCTGCCACCTCCCTCCTTCTACTCTGAACCCTAAAGGGGCTCAGGGCCCACACCCCTTTCTCACTTACTGAGCTGGTCCCTGAGTGTGCCTGGGGCTCCTCTGTACTGCTGGGGGCCACAGGGCCTCAATACCAAGTCCTCCAAAATCGGTGCTCACAAGTTGCCAAGGACAAGGCAAACACAGATAGCTCTAGGGTCACTACCATGACTGAAGGGGAAGTTCCAGCTGAAAGTCCCATCTGTGCTTACCTTGAAGTCTGAATAAGATTTTTCTAGACAAAGATCACTTGTGGTGGTAGATGTCACAGCTGGGTAGCTAGGAGCCTGTGGACAGACAGGACAGCGGCAAGAAATGGGAGTCTTTTACCTCTTACAGACAAAGGAGAGACAAACAGAAGAGTGACTCTTAAAGGCAGCACTTTTGTAAACTGAATCAAGCTCCATTATGGCCTGGTCTGGTGACACAGTCTTATTATCCCAGCACTCTGAGAGGCTGAGGCAGGAAGATCCCAATCTCTTAGCCTAGGCACTTTAGTGCCTTACTGAGACCCTGTCTCAAAAAAATGGTCTGGGGTTATAGTTTAGTGTGGAGGCCCTGGGTTCAATCCCTGATACTGCAAAACAAACAAACAAACAAACCAAAAAAAAAAAAGTCATTACAGCCTGATGAGCCTTGTGATAAGGACAAAAATTTCCAGTGAGAAACCCTCCTTGTCTACTGGGTGCCCTGGAGTAAGTCACTGGGCGTCTCTGGGCTCCAGTTCCTCCCGGTTTGGGTGGGAAGCAGGGGACCAGGAAGTGAAGGAGGAGGTTGAAACAGCTGCTAATGGGTCCTGGGACTGTGTTCTTGAGGGGCGGGGAAAGAAGAACTTGGGGTAGGGCCAAGGGGCGCAGGCTTTCTGGGGCACGCCACCAAGTGAGAGCATTTCTAGGCACAGCCCCAGCCTGGGAGGTGGGCTCCTGGCTCCCTGCTGGTGACCACCCTGGAAATCCTAAGGAGACCTGTCTCCTTCCCTGGGTCAGCCAGCACAGCAGGTGGGGACACAGGGCTGGACTCTCCGTGGGCTCTGGGGCTGACTGCCCTGGGGTAACCCAAGGAGACCCCTGTTTGCCCAGCCAGCCCAGTGCATTGCCCTTTTAGGCACCAGAACCAACCTGGGACGCCACTATGGGCTTCCTGCTCCAGCTGCTCATCCTCGCCTCGGTCCTTCCCTCAGGTAAGCTGTGGCCAGCGCCCCGCTCCCAGGGCCCTGGCAGACTGGACTATGTCTGGTGAGGTCTGGCTGCTGAGATTGAGGGAAGACATAGGGAGGTAGCGGCAGAGATGAGCAGGGCCGAAGTCCCTCTTGGAGTCACCCAGCCAACCTTCCGAGCAGCTGTGGGGCAAGGACACCCCAACCTGGGGACACCAAGAGGGACTGCACTAGGGGGTTTTGTGGGGGCAGGGCAGGATTTGGGGGCCCATCCGGGGCACTCTTCTGGAGCAGATGGCAGCAGGGTTCTGTGGGGTCCCCAGGCCGTATTATCCTCCTCTCTGCCCCGCCACTCCTCCGCAGGCCAGCCGTCATGGGGCGTCTCCAGTCCGGAAGGCGTGCAGGGTGTGAAAGGCTCTTGCCTGCTCATCCCCTGCACCTTCAGCTTCCCTGCCAGCGTGGAGGTGCTCGACAGCATCACCGCCATCTGGTACTATGACTACTCAAACAAGCGGCAGGTGGTGAGTCACTCAGCCAGCCCCGAGCTGGTGGAGTCGCACTTTCGGGGCCGTGCGCAGCTGCTCGGAGACACAACCCACAAAACATGCAGCCTGCTCCTGAGTGACCTGAAGTCTGAGGATGCCGGTGCCTACAACTTCCGCTTCGAGATCAGTGAGGGCAACCGCTGGTCGGACGTCAAAGGCACCTCGGTCACCGTGATAGGTAGGATGGGGCGGCCTGGCTGTGGCCTGGCTCCCTGGCTCATGGCCTCCTCCTTGCCCTGATCTCATCCTGGCCAATGTCAGCTGGGCCCCGGGCCCCAGACCCACCGTGCTTCCTCCTTGCAGGCTTTCCTGCCCCTGAGGTCTCTGGAGCAGCGCTCATCCCTCACCTGGAGCTGCCAGGGCAAGAGACCTCAGGTGTGGCTGAGTAGGGGATGGGGATTCTGAGCTCTCCTGTCTTTGTCCTCAGAGGAGCCCCACGCACCCACCATCGCCTCGCCCAGGGAGCTGCTCGAGGGCACAGAGGTGACCTTCAACTGTTCCACGCCCTACGTGTGTCCGCAGAAGCCGATCAGCCTGCAGTGGCAGGGCCAGGACCCCACTCGCTCTGTCACCTCCAACATCCAGAAACTTGACCCCACAGGTGGCACCAGCCACATGGAGACCCTCCACATGGCCCTGTCCTGGCAGGACCACGGTCGGACCCTGCTCTGTCAGCTCTCGGTGGCCGACCGCAGGAGTCAGGGCCAGGTCTACCTCCAGGTGCAGTGTGAGTGTTCGGGGAGGGGGCACCCTTGCTACTGAGCCCACATTTGTGGCTCCCTGACAAACAAAACAGCCCCTAGAAAGTTTCCTCCCTGATGCCAAGCCGGGCACACTCAGGTCTCCAGACACGACAAGTGGGGAGAGATGACAAAGCCCAAAGAGCCAGGTGTAATGGCTCTCTTCTGCCTTTGCTGGCTTCAAAGGGGCCTGTTTGCGAGGCCCAGCTGGGCAGAGAAAGGGAGACCCAGGAGGCTCCAAGTAGCTTTGGGGGTTGGTGGCAAGTGCCCGAGTTCAGCCCCTCTCTGGAGGATGCTGGGGAATGGAGTGTTCCCTTTTCCAGTTTTATTCTGTTCGTGGGAATGGCGATCAGGGCCCTGGCTGAATAGGTGGAGAAAGCTCAAGTCTTCCTCATTAGTTACGCCTCTTCCTAGCCCGGTCAAATGGGCACATGTGCCACAATGATGGCTGCTCACAGGCGCCAGGCGTCAGGCGTCAGGCCGCTGGCCCCCAAGGAATAGAGGGACAAATGTTGGGCAAGTCCCTTGGCTGCCAGAGCTGCTGTTTTCCCATCTGTAGAGTGGAGTTAATGCTACATTGTTCCTCTCTCATGGATCTGGAGGAAAATGAAAGAAGGTAGTTAGAAGAGTGCTTGGCACTGGAAAATGTGAGCCTTTATTAGCAAGTTTACATAGAGGCCTTGGGACATGATTTGAAGGAGCAGTTTCTGACTATCGCTGGTCCCTTCCTTACAAACTAGTCACCTCTTCTGTGAGCTAATCTGATGCTGCCTTTCGCCCCCCGCCATTAGGTGGCTGGTCTCTTCTCCACAGTGACCACAGCCACTATAGCAGTGTGGTGCCTGTGACCTCCATGCAACTGGCCCCAACCAGAACCAGAGCAGCGGGCAGTGGGTGAAGCAGAAAGCCACAGGAGGCAGCATAAGCAAGCACCGACTACGTTAGCAGAGTCGGGGTGCAGAAGGAAGCAGGGATGTGGTGGGGGGATGGGGCCTGCCTGGACACGGGCCATTGGGTGGCCTTCCTTAGGGCAGAGCTTTGAAAGGCTGGGAGAAGTGTCCCCCTGACCCTGTCCTCCCTTTTACCTCATCCGACACCCCCATGGGGTCTTGCAGATGCCCCCAAGGGCGTGGAGCTCCTCCTCAGTCCCTCGGGCCAGAACATCCTCCCAGGGAGTCTGGTCACACTCACCTGCCAAGTGACCAGCAGCAACCCCGTGGTCAGCTCCGTGCAGTGGCTCAAGGACGGGGTGCGCCTCCAAGCCAATGGCCCTGTGCTGCAGCTGTCCCAGGCAGCCTGGAATGACTCCGGGGTCTACACCTGCCAAGCCGGGAATGTGGTGGGCTCTGTGGCCTCACCGCCTGTCAGGCTCCACGTCTTCAGTGAGTCCTGGGGGAGCTGGGGGGAGCCCGGGTGGGGCGGGGCGTAGTCTGGCCAGGGCAGAGCTGAAGGCCAGCAGCTCAGTGCCTGTGGGATGCGGGCATAGAGACCGATCTCTGTCTCAGTATGGGATGGATGTCAGCCCCTCCCTGAGAGGTGGGGTGTCAGGAGAACCCCAGTAGACAGGGTGGAGAGATTTAGGGTAATTCTAAGTCCCTGCACCATGTGGGAGGTGGGGATGGTGAAGTAGAATCCGCGGAGATTCAAGCTGAACAGCTCTGCCCCAGGATTCTATGAGGTTGGGCCTGGGAGTCATTGATAAACCTCCCAGCATGCCTTGTGCTGCTCTCGCAGTGGCCAAGGTCAAGGTGAGTCCATCAGGCCCCATCCTGGAGAACCAGACGGTAACGCTGGCCTGTGACACACCCAAGGAGACACCCAGTGAACTTCGCTACAGCTGGTACAAGAACCAGGTCCTGCTGGAGAATGCCCATACCCCTGTCCTCCGGCTGCACTCGGTCACCAGGGCCGACACTGGCTTCTACTTCTGCGAGCTGCAGAATGCCCAGGGCAGCGTGCGCTCTGACCCCATCAGCGTGCTGGTCAGCCGTAAGTGATCAGGGTGGGGTGGCAGTGGACACTGCCAGGGCAGAACAGGAGAGTGGAGCACTGCTGGAGGGTCGGGGTCCCTGGCATGGGCGCTCTGAGGCCACTTTACCCAGATGGTAAACTGGGCGGGTTCTGCAGCCAGGTGGCCTGGCATTCACAGCCCTGCGCCTCACACCTGGGCAACGCTTTGATCTCTCTGGGCCTCAGTTTCCTCGTACTTTTCAAACCATTTTATTTGGAGCTGGGGATGTAGCTCAGTGGTAGAATGCTTGTCTAGCATGTGTGAGGCCCGGAGTGCAATGCCCAGTACTGGGGGAAAAATGTTGTATTTGGAAATAAGTTCAGACTTATGAAAGTTGTAAGACTAGTGCAAAGAATTGTCATATATCTTTAACCTAGAGTCTCCAGATACATTTCAGTACATTTACTTCATTGTTTCTTTTTCTGTCTGTCTCTCTCCGCCTCTCTGTCTCTGTCTCTCTCTCCTGTTGAACATCATAGCTTTGCTTAGCTTTCCTTAAACACACATGCTCAGCACACTTGCATTCGCTTATGGTTTGGTGGAATCATCTAATACACAACTTGCCTCATAATGAAGTGCTGTGTGCTCACGTAATTTATTGAATACCTGTGCCAGTGGTTTGTCCTTGTGATCATGTGGGTGACCGGGGCTGCAGCCCAGCACCTTGAGACAGGACCATGCCACAAATCGCTAGCCAGGGAAAAGGTCAAAACTCAAACTTCAAGCCAGGTATGGTGGCGCATGCCTGCAATTCCAGCAACTCAGGAAGTTGAGGCAGGAGGATCACTGTGGGTTTGAGGCCAGCCTGGTTGCATAAGGGAGTTAAAAGCCAGCTGGCACTACCTAGTGAGACCCTGTCTCAAAAACAGCAAAACTGCGGCCAGGGATTCAGCTCGGTGGTGTAGTGCCAGACTGGCAAGCATGAGGTCCTGAGTTTGATTCCTGGTACACCCTCCCCCCCCAAAAAAAATGAAACAACAACAACAGAAAACAAAATCAAAATCAAAACTAAAACACCTCAAACTTCAAAGTAGAGTTTCCACAGAACATGTGTTGCTTTCAAGTCATTATAAAGCTGAAAAATCATAGGTGGAGCCATTGTAAATTGAGGGTGACCTGCATTTCTATTCCTGAGCTGCAGACACGATGTCTCTTTGCCCCTGACTGCCCTGCATGCACTTCTCAAGGTCATTCCTGTACGTCATTCCAGTACAAGGGCCACAATTAGGAAATGTGACACTGATCCAAGACTAAGCTACCATCCTTGTCCAAACTTTAGCAATTCACACATTTAGGTTGGATCGTTGTGTCTCTTTCTTCTGTGTTCTGTCTCTCTGGGACAGTTCCTCAGCCTTTCCTTGTCATTCATGAGGTTGAAACTTGAAGAGCACAAGGCTGTCCTTTGATTTGCATTTGTTTGAGACTCTGCACTTTGTCATCTTCAGTGTCCTGTTGTCCTGTTGAGTGTCAGTTTGTCCCATGCTGGTAATGTCCCCTTGGATTGCTTGGTTAAGATGCTGTCCTCTGCCTGGTCTCTACTGGTTTTCTCATCTTTAAAGTAGGGCCCTGACCCTCTCCCCTGCAGAGTAGCTGTAAGGGCTGATGGGACAATAGAGGGACTTACCCAGCCCAGTATCTCCTGGACAGTCCCATTCCAGGGAATCCTGGGGCAAAGGGGTCCAGGAGCATAGGTTCAGGTGGGGGACCCCGAAAGTGCTGTTGAGGGTGATAGGCCCACCTCTGGTCTCCACACAGACCCACCTCTCAACCCAGACCTGAGTGCCTTCCTAGAGACGCAGGCCAAACTCGTGGGCATCCTCCAGTGCTCTGTGGTCAGTGAGCCCCCGGCCACGTTAGTGCTGTCCCACGGGGACCTCATCCTGGCCTCCAGCTCAGGGGAGAGTGAGTACAGCGCCCACTTCACTGTCTCGTCTGCTCCCAACTCCCTGCGCCTGGAGATTCGAGACCTGCAAGTAGCTGACAGTGGGGAGTACAAGTGCACAGCCACTAACTCCCTTGGAAATGCGACCTCCACCCTGGACTTCCAGGCCAATGGTAAGATGGGTATGGATGGTGCAGGAGTGTGTGCGCACATGTGTGTGCATGCATGTAAGGAGCCCCAAAAAGGAGGCTTGCTCTGGCCTCTTTCTTCTAGGAGTCCAGGGTTTGTACTAGGAGTTAAATGAAAGAGGCAGAATAAAGAAATGGGGTGTTGCCGCTGTTGGGGTGGTACTGCCCTTCCCGCCTTCTGAGGCCATGGTAGACATAGCCTCCTAGCAAATCAGTCAAACCAGGACTTTGGCACAAGCCAGGCTGTGGTTCAGAGTCCTCAGTTGTGCTGTGAATGGTTACTACCAGTAGGTCTGAATTGGCCTTCAAGGCCGAGCACTCCTGACCCACTACCAGCCCACACCTGGCTCAGCCCCCGGGGCGAGGCGAAAACTCCTGCAGCAGGTGGGAGGGGTGGGGCGCTCACAGCCTCCCCAGCCTCCTCTTCCCTCCTGCAGCTGCCCGGCTCCTCATCAGCCCAGCGGCCGAAGTGGTGGAAGGGCAGGCGGTGACTCTGAGCTGCAGGAGCGGCCTGAGCCTGGGGCCTGACACCCGCTTCTCCTGGTACCTGAATGGAGCCCTGCTCCTCGAGGGACCCAGCAGCAGCTTCCTGCTCCCCGCGGCCTCCAGCACTGATGCCGGTTCTTACCACTGCCGCGCCCAGGACGGCCACAGCGCCAGCAGCCCCTCCGCGCCCGCCGTCCTCACTGTGCTCCGTGAGCAGCTTCACCCGGCTGTGCCTGCTGTGTGGAGGGTCACCCAGGGGACCAGCAGCCGCCCCCACTCCAGCCCACTCCATCCCGTCCTGCCCTGGGCTCCACAGCTGGCCGCTGTGACCTCTCCACCCAGGGCTGAAGCTGTGATGATGTGGCTGAGACCTCTTGTACCTCCCTGTGTCCTGGCCTCCAAACACAGCTCGTTTGTCCCTCTCCTCATAGCCATCCTGACCCCAAATCCAAGCTCTGTTCTCTGGGGAGCCTTGGGTTAACAAACTCCTATAGATGTGTACAACCCTTATGGGCTGGGCCCCTGGGACTTCTATAGATACTAAGGCAGAAGCCCTTGGGCCAGATATATAGCTCAGTGGCTCAGCACCTGCCTGGCAAGTGTGAGGTCATGAGTTTAATTCCTGGTGCCAAAAAAAAAAAAAAAAAAAAAAAAAAAAAAAAAAAAAAAAAAAAAAAAAAAGAAAAAGAGAGAACCCTTGACCCTTGATGGACCAGGCCCTCTCCATGCTGCCACAGCAGATACCCTGGAGGAGCCAGGGGCTGAGTCCTATTCAGTGCATGTTTAAATTCCAGAAGGCCTCCCTGACACACACATACAGGTCCTGGTTCAGGAGTCTCTGAGACTTATGGCTGGGTAGTGCATACATCTCAGTTAGAAAAC
Organism: Dasyprocta punctata; assembly: GCA_004363535.1. Classification (NCBI taxonomy): domain Eukaryota; kingdom Metazoa; phylum Chordata; class Mammalia; order Rodentia; family Dasyproctidae; genus Dasyprocta; species Dasyprocta punctata. The sequence goes on along the minus strand of RJWM01015846.1, from coordinate 15,250 downwards.
TGCTCCCCTTCTTCCAGGGAGGGTCACCCAGCACCGGGACCCTGATATGCTTTCCCTGTGACAGTGCACAGACCGCACAGCTGTCTATGGCTGCTCTGGGGCCATACCTCGGCCCAGTGTGCTCTGGGAGTCCAGACTGGAGTGGACCTGGGGCCCTGGCAGTGGCCTTGGGGTGAGTGCTCTGCTCTTCCCTCCACAGACCGCCCCCGCCAGCCCACGCTCACTGCCCGCCTGGAACTGGATGCCACGGGAGCTGAGGCTGGGCGACGCGGCCTCCTACTGTGCCGTGTGGACAGTGACCCGCCTGCCCATCTACGGCTGCTCCACGGGGACCGCGTTGTGGCCACGTCATCCATGGGAGCCTGCAGCACCTGTGGGCCTTGCTCCCGGCGCACAAAGGTCACCAACATGCCCAACCTGCTGCGGGTGGAGATTCACAACCCAGTGCTGGAGGACGAGGGCGTGTACCTGTGTGAGGCCAGCAACGCCCTGGGCAACGCCTCGGCCTCGGCCACCTTCAATGCCCAGGGTGAGGGGCAGGGGCTGGAAAGGGGCCGGGGTGAATGGGGGGAGCAGGGGCTACACCTTCTGGTCCCTGGGTGGGGCGGGGGTGGTCAGAGTAAGCGCTGTCTCCAGTGGGCCTGTGTCACCTGCTGTCCAGCCACTGTCCTGGTCATCGCTCCATCCGACTCGCTGGAGGAGGGCACAGAGGCCAACCTGACTTGCAACGTGAGCCGGGAAGCTGCCGACAGCCCTGCCAACTTCTCCTGGTTCCGGAATGGGGTGCTGTGGGCTCAGGGTCCCCAGGAGACCGTGAGGCTACCGTCTGTGGCCAGGACTGATGCTGCCCTGTATGCCTGTCAGCTCATCACCGAGGCCACCACCCAGCCCTCGGCGCCTGTGGTCCTGAGCGTGCTCTGTGGGTGCCAGGCAGGGCAGCAGGGGGCTGGCGTAGCCCTGGAGCGCCCAGGGTGGGACTCGGGTGTGGGGAGGGCAAGTGTGGCAACTGGAATGTGGTGGGCTGGGCTACAGGAGCCTGAGCCCCCCCATTCCTGCAGATCCCCCAGACCCTCCAAAGCTGTCAGCCCTCCTAGACGTGGACCAGGGCCACATGGCCATGTTCATCTGCACCGTGGACAGTCGTCCCCTGGCTCAGCTGTCCCTGTTCCATGGAGAGCACCTCCTGGCCACCAGCCTTAGACCCCAGCTCCAATCCCATGGTAGGCTCCAGGCCAAGGCCACACCTAACTTCCTGCAGCTGGAGGTCCGAGAACTGGCCATTGGGGACTCTGGTCACTATCACTGTGAGGCTACAAATGTTCTGGGATCAGCCAACACCTCACTCTTCTTCCACATCCGAGGTAAGTGTGTGCCCTTTGATGATGGTAAACCCTAATACCGGGGGCTACTTGGTCAGACTTTGAGTTGCATTTATGCTGTGGATTTTGCACAGAAATGGGAGTCTTTCTCCTTTTCAGCCTGCCAACCTGCCTTTGCCTCCTGGTAGATATTTTGGCCTGTAATTACTGCAGCAGCCACTAGGAGACAGTGGCAATTGTGGAAGGTGGTTTGGTTAGCACACTTCTGACATAACTTGTTAATAACGTAATTTTATTAAAAGTATAGAAAAATTATCATGCAAAGCCTAATATACACATGTATTATGCATATACATGTATGAATGCATACATATATGCATACTGTATTTATATTCTCCCCTACAAAATTTCTCCCTGAGCAAAGAAACAAGAAAAAAGGAAAGGTAATGCCCAGAAAGCAAAAGTTAAAGAAAAACATAACAACTAGCAGTGGCAAGTTATAGACATTTACTCTGGACCTTTGTTCTGTGTATCTTTTCTTATCTATCTATTTATTTATTTATTTATTTATTTATTTTTGGTACCTGGGATCGAACTCACAACCTTGCCCCTGCCAGGCAGGGGCTTATGTCACTGAACTAAATCCCTGGCACTCCTTTTTGAGACAAGGTCTCACTATGCAGTTCAGGCTGGCCTTGAACTCACTTTGTAGCCCAGGCTGGTCTCGAACTCACAAGGATCCTTCTGCCTCAGCCTCCTGAGTGCTGGGATTACAGGTGTGTGCCACCACGCCTAGCACTTTTCTTATTTATTATATCTACTTCAAAGGCAGAGAAATCGAGGGGCAGTCTTTCTCAGGAGCTCACTCACTGGAATGTGACCTGCAGGCCCCACTGACTCTGGACCAATGTAGTTTAGGCCCCTGCATGGCCTGCGCTCTTGGTTTCCACCCAGGCTGTTTTGTCACTCTCAGCCCTCATCTCCTCCTGCCCTGTCAGTCAGATCTGGGGACTGACAAGGACCTACCCTTGCCCACTTCCCAGTGCCTGGCTGTTATAGCTTGGAGCTGGGTGTAGAGTGGGCTGGAGAGGTCTGGAAAGAACTCAAGGTTGCACAGCTGCTAACCTGCTCCTCAAACCCTTGGCTATCTGTACTGTTTGTGGTCAGGACGATGGTCCTCAACTTGACCTAAACCCCTTTTATATCAGTGCTTAAGGGTCGAACCAACATTTACCAAGAGCTTACACACACAGGCACACAAGCCCAGTTCCCACAGACTCAGCGTTCTATGGGGGAGTGTGATTGGTAGAGCAAAACCATAACTCCAGGTGGTAGGTGGCAAGTACCAAGCAGGACAGGGCTGGTGTAAGTGGGTTGGGAGCAGGAGAGGCAGAGCCATGCAGCTGAAGCTGGGTAGCAGTCTGGAGAGGAGCCTTCAGGGACACAGGGTTGGGGGCACGAAGTCCTATGCAGCCAAGCACGCGGCCCCAGACTGCTGGAGTTGTGGTGTCACAGCCTGGGTTTCTCTCTGCAGGAGCCTGGGTCCAAGTCTCACCATCCCCCGAGCTCCAGGAGGGCCAGGCTGTGGTGCTGAGCTGCCAGGTGCCCACCGGGGTCCCTGAGGCGGCCTCGTACCTCTGGTTCCAGGATGGAGAGCCCCTCCACGAGTTGACCTCGGCCACACTGCGCATTCCAGCCATAACTCTGAAGCAAGCTGGTGCCTACCACTGCCAAGTTCAGGCCCCAGGCTCTGCTACCAGCCTGGCCGCCCCAGTCAGCCTGCATGTGTCCTGTAAGGGCGTGTCCCACCCATAGGTGGGGAGGGGCTGCATTCCCTGGTCCTGGCTCTGGGACCATGACAGCCCTGTGGATGGGGGACCCTAGCCAGGCTCTGACCATCCCCCGCCCATGCAGACGCCCCACGCCAGGTCACACTTACCACCCTGATGGACACAGGCCCAGAGCGACTGGGCCACATCCTATGCCGTGTGGAAAGTGACCCTCCAGCCCAGCTGCGGCTGCTCCACAGGGATCGCCTGGTGGCCTCCACCCTGCAAGCTGCGGGAGAAGCTGCAGGCAGCGATGCCCGTCTGCAGGTATCCGTGACCCCTAATGCACTGCGCCTGGAGATCCACAGCACAGTGCTGGAAGACGAGGGCATCTACACCTGTGAGGCCACCAACACCCTGGGCCAGGCCTCAGCTTCTGCTGACTTCGACGCCCAGGGTCAGTGAGTGTTTGTGTGTGTGCACATGCGCCTGCACCCTGAAAGAGAAGAGAGGAGATGAGAGCGGGCTCTGGAAGCCACTCGGCTATATCCCCAGCCCTTATTTATTTATATTTATTTATTTATTTATTTATTCTTTTTGAGACAGGGTTTCACTATGCAGTTCAGGTTGGCCTTGAACTCATTTTGCAGCCCAGGCTGTCCTCAAACTCGCAGTGATCCTCCTGCCTCAACCTCCCAAATGCTGGGATTACAGGCATGAACCACCACGTGCAGCTTTCCCAGCCTTTTTTATTCTTTTGAGACAAGGATCTTTCTTGTTCTTCTCTTTCTCCTTTTTTTTTTTTTTTTTTAATGTTACTAGACATTTAACCCAGGGGTACTCTACCATTGAGCTACATTGCCAGTGCTATTTTATTTTATTTTAATTTGTTTTTTTGAGACAGTCTCACTATGTAGTTCAGGCTGGCCTTAAACTTGCTACATAACCCAGGTTGGCCTCAATTCACAGCAATCCTCCTGCCTCAGCCTCCCAAGTGCTGGCATTAAAGGTGTGCACTACCGTACTTGTTTTTATATTTATACTTATATTATTTATTTTGAGACGGAGTCTAAGTTACCCAGGCTGGCCTTAAACTTGTGATCCTCCTGCCTTAACCTTCCCACTAGCTGAGATTACAGGCATGTGGCATCATGCCTAGCTGGAAGAGCTCTTTTTAAACACAGAATTTTCCACGGATGCCTGGCTGACAAACTCATCAGAAAGCGCATCTCAAGGAGAAACCACAGGGGCACAGGGAGGACTTGTTCTCCCCATTTGCCCCTACCAGTGCAGGGAGGGGATCAGGGCTCTCCAGGGCTCTGCTTGGGGGCACCCAGGAGACAATGAGCCCATGTCGGGAGGTGTCCTGGGGGTGACTCACCCACATGGAGACAGGTAGCCCACTTTACACAGCTTCAGGCCCTGACGGGTGTCCCTCTCTCCCCAGCCGTGAGAGTGCAAGTATGGCCCAAGCCCACTGTGCAGGAGGGGCAGCAGGTGAACCTCACCTGCCTTGTGTGGGCCACCCACCTGGCCCAGCTCACCTACACGTGGTACCAGGACGGGCAGCAGCGCCCAGGTGCCCGCTCCATCTTTCTGCCCAATGTCACGCTCACCGATGCTGCCTCCTATCGCTGCGGTGTGGGGTCCCCTGGCCAAGCGCCCCGCCTCTCCACACCTGTTGCCCTGGATATCCTCTGTGAGTCTGATTGGATGCAGGGTGGGGTTCAAGGCATGGCCAGAGACCCACAGCTCGCCAAGACTCCATTCCCAGGCAGCAGATGGAGCACTGGACGAGGGGCACTGGTTTGGGGGAAATGATAGGTTTTCTCTAGGCAGAGGTGTAGTTGGGGTGGAAGCCAGGGTCCTCCTAGGTTCCAGTGCCACCTGTAAGCTCCTTAGCTACCTTCTGGGCCCCTGCAGATGCGCCCCGCAGCCTACGCCTGACCTACCTCCTGGAGAGCCACGCCGGGCAGCTAGCTCTGGTGCTGTGCACAGTGGACAGCCGCCCACCTGCCCAGCTGGCCCTCAGTCGTGCCGGTCGCCTCCTGGCCTCCTCATCCACAGCCTCTGTCCCCAACACCTTGCGCCTGGAGCTGCGGGAACCACGGCCCAGTGACGAGGGGCTGTATAGCTGCTCAGCCAGCAGCCCCCTGGGTCAGACTAACACATCCCTGGAGCTGCGGCTGGAGGGTGAGGCAGGCCAGGCCTGGGCCACGGGCATCAGCTGTGGAAATTGGCTGCAGTGTCTGGCTGGGTCCAGCTGACCCTGACCTCCTCAGGTGTACGTGTGACACTGGCTCCATCAGCTGCTGTCCCCGAGGGAACCTCCGTCACAGTGACCTGTGAGGACCCCGCTGCACGCCCGCCCGCACTTTATGCCTGGTACCACAATGGCCGCTGGATGCAAGAGGGGACAGCCACCTCACTTACGTTCCTGAGGGCCACACGGGCTCACACGGGCGCCTACTCCTGTCAGGTCCACGACGCCCAGGGCACACGCAGCTCGCGGCCCACCTCCCTGCAAGTCCTCTGTGAGCAGGGGTCCTTGGCTGGCACTGCCCGGTGAGGGGAGAGGGGCTGCACAGGGAGTGCAGTGAGCCCAGGAATGGGCACCTGGGAAGTAGAAGACGTAGGGCCCTAGGAGCCCTGCCTGGAGAACTCTGCCCATAGGATTCTTGAAAGGTGTCACTTATAGGAAGTGACCATTTATCTAGAGGCTCCAACCTTGCCACCCTCAGGTAGGGGGACAGCAGGAAATACAGAGCGCCTAGACAAGGCCCCCATCTGTGCCCTACCCTCCAGATGCCCCCCGGGACGCTGTCCTTTCCTCCTTCCGCGACTCCAGAACCAGTGCCCCTGCCATGATACAGTGCACTGTGGACAGCGAGCCACCTGCTGAGCTGGCACTGACCCACAATGGCACGGTGCTAGCCACTAGCCATGGGCCTCATGGCTCAGTGCCTGGGACTAGTCACATCCAGGTGGCCCGCAATGCCCTGCGGCTGCAGGTGCCACATATGCCGGCAGGTGACGATGACACCTATGTTTGCACGGCCCGCAATGCGCTGGGTGCAGTTAGCACCACCTGGCAGCAGCAGGTGGAAGGTGAGTTGGGGGGGTGGGGGCTCGGGAGCTGTGAGCCGGGGCCTGTGTGAGGGGTTGGGGCTTCCACTAGAGAGCCTAAAGGGGCATGAGATAGCCCTGCCCCGAGAGGCCAAACCACCAGAGGGGTCGCCCATCCTGGGGGAGATGTGGCTTCACCCTGAGGGACAGCAGGTGTCACAGGGCCCAAGGGGAGCCGGCAGAGGTGAGACAGAACCCTGCCCTCATAGAGCCCAGGGGTGGGGACAGAGGCAGAGCCCCACCCTCAGGCAACTCAGTCTGAGGGCAAAGTGCAGCCTCATCCCTCAGCCCCGCTGGTCTGCTGAAGGAGCCCTGGCCTGGCCTGGGAGCCCTCGTCTTGCTTTCAGTCTGAGGGGAAAGGCACAGTCCCACCTTGGGGCACCTGGGTTCCAAGATGGGCCAAGACCTCTGCACACTGCACAGGACCATAGAGCCCTGACCACCTGCCCGTCCTTGCCCTGCAGGTGTGAGCGTGGTGGCCGAGCCAGGCCTGGAGGTGCCTGAGGGCGCCGCACTGAACCTGAGCTGCCACCTCCCTCATTCTCCTGGGCCCATGGGCAACTCCACCTTTGCGTGGTTCCGGAACGGCCACCCGCTGCACACGCATCCCGTGCCCATGCTCACCTTCAGCCACATGGGCCGTGCCCAGGCTGGACTGTACCACTGCCGGGTGGAGTTGCCTTCTGGCACCTCTGCCTCTGCTCCCGTCATGCTCCGAGTGCTCTGTGAGTGTGAAACCCCTGCCTCAGTCTCCCTGTATCTCCAGTGCCCATCTTAGACTTTTCTCTTCTACTTGCAAAGAGCAAGGGCTTCACAGGCTTGGAGTGCTGAATCAGAATTCCAGCCCTCCCACCTGCTGGGATGCCCTGTGCATCTGTGTCCTGGCTCCCACACCTGTGAAAGGGGGACCATGTCAGTTTCCTACTCTTGGGAGGAGCACAGGAGATAAGCAGATTACCTGGCACACAATCGACTCTCATCAGCCATGGTCTCGTATTCTAGTCTTCACCAGCACCCATGCCTCATCAGTCAGCTATTGCTGCGTAACAAACCACCCCAACCCACAATTCTAGGGGTCTGAAATCTGGGCTGGGCTAGCTGGCCAGTTCTGGTCTTACGTCATCTGGCTGCAGTTGTCCAGTGGCTCCACTGAGGCTGGACAGTCAAAGATGACCTCGCCCTTGTGGTGGGTCTGATCTTCCCACACAGTCACATTCAGGAAGCAGAGCAGAAGCCTTTGAGGTCTAGCTCTCAAGTCCCACAATACCACTTCTGCCTTCAGTTGGTCAAAGTGAGCCATAGATGCCAAAGGGTGAGGAAACAGACTCCTCCTCTTCACAGGAGATGCAGCAGCAAAGTCATGGTGAACAGAGGCAGAGAGGGAGGGATTTATGATCATTTCCCAAAACCACCATACTCTTTTCCTCCCCACAGACCCTCCCAAGAGACCCACCATGACAGTCTTTGTGGAGCCTGAGAGTGGCCTCCGGGGCATCCTAGACTGCCGGGTGGACAGTGAGCCCCCGGCCAGCCTGACCCTCCACCTTGGCAGCAGACTGGTGGCCTCCAGCCAGCCCCAGGGTGTTCCTGCAGAGTCACACATCCATGTCTCAGCCTCCCCCAATGCCCTGAGGGTGGACATGGAGCCGCTAAGGCCCAGTGACCAGGGAGAATATGTGTGCTCCGCCTCCAATGACCTGGGCTCTGCTTCTGCCTCTGCCTACTTTGGGGTCTCAGGTGAGGGGTGGGGCTCCCTCTCCCAGGCCTCCAGCTAATCCCTTCTGCTGTGACATGGCCTGTCTGTCTGGTCTAAACTGGCCTCTCGGGGTTCCCCAGATGGGGGCTTTGAGATGAAGTGGGAAGGGAGCACGGGGACCCAGAGCCACAGCTGTCCCCTGAGTTCCCCCTCTGTGTTCCAGCCCTGCACCGGCTGCATTTGTTCCAGAGTCTCCTTTGGGTGCTGGGACTGCTGGCCGCCTTCCTGTGCTTGCTGTTGGGCCTGGGGGCCTATTATGTGTGGAGGTGGGTCCGGTCATCCTGCCCTTTTTCCTCCAGCACCCTCCACCTACTTTAGGGGAATCTCCCGCCTACCAAGTTCAAGTACCGCTACTCTTCTAATGTGGGAATTCCCCCAGAATTGCTCTCACTTTCTTCTTTCCGCCTCTGCACCCTGTCTGTGTTGAAGAAAGGGCTGGGGAGGAAGAAAGGTGGGGTGCTCTGGACAGTGGGCACCCTGGGGCCAGCGTGGGTGGGGGAAGAAAGGAGGAGCAGGAGCCTCTGAGTTCACTCTTGACTGCAGGAAGCGTTCTCGACATTTGAGCATAGACACGAATTTGGAGATGAACTCCAAGGGACACAGGGACACGCAGGTAAGCGCCCTGCACACATGGACACATGCGGGCACAATGCCCTCTTGTTCCCAGTGCCTAGCTGGCATCTGGGATGATGCCTGGGGCCAGGGGGAGGCCGGGGAGGAAGTGCAGGGAGCTAAGACTTCGATAGAGCAAGCGAGAGCCGCGCGCTGCTCAGGGCTGGCTGCACCTCTTTCTGGCTTCAGCAGCCTCCCCACCAGTTCCAAGACACCGCTTCCTGATTCCTTCACCTTTGCTTTGAGTTCTTCAGCACTCATGAGCCTGCCTGTCACCTGGGCAGGGTTGAAAGTGCACCCCTTCGGCAGATGAGCAACCTTGGGGCCAGAGGCAGAGCTCCAGTTGTGCACACTCCCGCCAATCCTCTTGGGATCCTTCCTAGGCTAGGGTGGGGCACGCAGGGGACCACAGCTGGGCCCACAATTGGCCTAAAACCTGGGCTCTCTTGGTGGGAAGCTTATTGATCCTGACACAGGCACTTGTGGGACTTTATTCCGTGTTTAGCCGCTGAGCTGACAGGTGGCACTGCCTGCCCTCAGGAGGAGGAGGAGGACACTGATGAACCAGGCCCTGAGAAGCAGGCAGTGCTGGGTCCAGGCCACATCTTTGCAAAGGACATGGTGACATCTGCCTTCTGAAGCCTGGGCTCCAACTCTTTGGCCCCCATGAAAAATAGGTGGTGAGAGGTGGGGGAAGCCTTTGTCTACCCAGGAGGTGCTGACTCCAGGGAATCCTCAAGAGAACTGAGTCGATCATGTCACCTACTTGTCTCTCTGTCTCTGTCTTTCCTCTGGATCGCCTCTTCATCATCTGTCTTCCAAAGGAGGCACTGCCCCTGCACATCTTTCTCCTCAAAGACACCCCAGAACTTTGGATGATTAGAATAAAAGGGTATCTGTGGCCTCATAGCCTTGCTGGGGCACTCTGTGCCAGACAGTGTATAAACTGGTCAGGCTTCTTTAATGTGAGACCAAATACAGTGGCTTCAACATGATAGAGTTTTATATTTCTTTCCCCTACTAGTCTGGGTATGCTATGGTGGTACAACGTGTTGGGGCTCAGGCTCCTTCTGCCTTACTTTTCTCCATCCCTAAACTATTACCTTTGGTAGTGAGGTTCACAATAGCCTCACTGTGCCCATATTCCCTACCTCTAGAAGAGGGAAGAGTGAAAGCGGAAGGCAGAAAGGCTCGTCCATTCCCATTGGGCACAACACCCAGAAGGTGCACAGGTCAGCTTCCTCCCTTCCCCTCAGCTGTAGTTTGCGCCCATGGGCACACCGACCTACAAGGGAAACTGGACAGGGAGATTTTATTCTGAGCCCAGGGTCCATTTGAAAGTTTTGTTTCCTATGGAGTCGATCCTGGGACTTTTGATATAGATGGGAATGACCTATCTCAGTACCCGTGGCCATTCTGGTCTTGGGCTTCCTGGAAGAGATAGTTAGTCCCTCTCACAGAGTAACACTAAAGAAATCAAGGCTTGGTGGTCTCTAGGGTGAGGGTGTGCCAGATCCTTGGGCCAGATGTGGCTCTTGAAAGAAGAGGTGCCCCATTTCCTTGCTCTCCACCACACCCCAGCTTTAACAGCCTTTCAAAGGTGAAGAACAGCATCTCTGGTCTTGTTCCAAGTGCACCCCTCCCTCTCCATGACCGAGTGAGCTCCTGTCATTCTCCTGGTTTTCAATGTACCAGAAGTTGTTAAAGCAAATGAGGGCGACCGCCAAGGAATAAAGTACCTGGGAATCAGGGACTGGGAGGAACTGGTTCTTGAGTGCCTGGTGACTCCCTTGTAACCTGGTAGCAGATGATGGGAGGAGCAAAGGGCCTGCGGCTCTCAGATCTGGGCTGAGAAATGAAGGGTAGCAGGGCGTGGCTTTGGGAGCTAACAGGCTGGGAAGAAATCGGAGACTGGGGGAGCGCTGTGAGGCTGAAGCTGCACCCTCCCTCCCTCCCTCGCTCCAGGCCCCATTTCTTTTCATGTCTGACTGCCACACTCCTCCCGGAGCCTGTCCAGCATGTCTTTCCAATAAACTTCCATCCCATGATGCAACTGGAGTGAGTTTCTTTCTTGCAACTCTAACTTCTGGGCTGGAACACAGAGGATTCAAAAATTAATGGGTTTGTTCTGGGAACATCTGCAAGAGGTGGCCAGGGATTGTAAATCACATGATATTATCACAAGCTGCCTTCTGCTGAATCGAGTGTGTCCCTTCCTGCTCCCCGAGGCTCTGACTGTGTGCTGCTCACCCACGATGACCAGCACAGCACTGGTTTCTTCTACCATGTTGTTGAGTGGGAGAGTGGGAACCTTGGGTTAGAGTCAAGGGTGGAACAGACAGAGCAAACCAAATGTAGCCAGGTGTTTGGGGGCTGTCTGGCGAAGAGAGCCAGAGGGGAGAAGCGCAGATGGCCAAGGAAGGGGATTTGGGGACATGTGACTTGGAAGTCTTCATCTGTATCTGTGTCCCTCCAAGGGGATATATGTCCACCTTGGGTTGGAAGAAGCTGGGTTGAGTCCTTCTCTGGTCTAAAGCCTCCCAAGACTTTTAATTGAAGTGTAACATACAGAAAAGCGCACACTTTATAAGTGCATACAATGACTTTCCCAAAAGTAAACAACTGCGCAGCCAGCACAGATCAAAAAACAAAGTGTACCCCCAGAACCCCCGCCTCGAGTCCTCTCCCGGTCCCAATCCCCCAAGGGCTGATACTATCTTGACTTCTAACACCATAGATTTCATTTTCCTGTTTTTGAGCTTTATATAAATGACACTGTACCATATGTATGACAATTTTGGGAAACAATTCGAGACTATCTATTGAGGCTAAAACACTCCCATGACCCTGACATTCCACCCCTGCATGTTTTCTCAAGAAATGAGGGTTTATGTTACTGGGAGGCTTGTATGAGGGTGATGACAGCGATGCTACCCATTGCAGCCAGGAATAGAGACAGCGAAGGCGCAGTAGCAGTGGAAAGGCAACACAAACTGTGCTATGCTCCCACGATGGAATATTACATGACAGTGGGCATAAGTGATGACTTCAGACAATGGTACAAGTGACGTTTCAAACACAATATTCAGGGAAAGGAGCCAGAGGCCAGGAGCCTTTGGTGCGGGAGGCACCAGCTTTGCCAGGATGACTGTACCGTGCCCTCTGCCAGGCTGTAAGGAAGACACAAGTTTCCAGGCACCATGGAGCTCTGGGTCTGGGAGACGGAGGAGGCAAGCAGCTATGATCCTCTGTGAAACATGCCATGGCGGGAAGTACTGTGCAGGGGACGGCAGCCTGGCTTTGGGTCAGGAAGGGGCCCTGAATGATGGACCTTGTCTGCTTCTCGGATGCCACCTTGAACAGCTTTGCTCTGCCAGCCCCTTCTACCAGGCCCTTCCACCAGGCCCTCTCTGCCTTGGAGCCAGCTGATTATGGACTGAAACCGTGAGCCAAAATAAACCTCTCCTCCTTTAAGTCGTGAGTGTCAGGTATCTTAATCCCAGTGACAATACACTGAGGCACCACATTTCAGTCAGTGATGGACTGCACAGAAAACAGTGGTCCCATAAGATTCCAATGCAGCTGAAGAATTCCTGTTCCCTAGTATTTTACTGTACCTGTCCTTCACTTAGAAACAAACACTTTCCGTTGTGTTTCCATTGCCCGCGGTGTTCCCTACGGAAACATGCCAGACCCGGCTGCAGCCTGGGAACAACGAGCTTTATCACACACAGCACCGAGGCGTGGAGGAGGCTGCACCAGCCGGGTCCAGCAAGTACAGGCTCTGCTTTGTTCAGTCTCTGTGTCTCTGCCTCTGCCTCTGCTTCTCTATCCCTCCCCTCCCCCGGCACTGGGTACTGAACCAAGGACCTCATGCACACTAGGCAAGCACTGCACCACTGAGCTATGTTTCCAGTCTCTCTTTAAAAAGAGGGTCTTTTTGTTTTGTTTTGTTTTTAAACTTTGAAGCAGGTTCTAAATTGCCCAGGCTGACCTCAAACCTGGACTCTTTCTGCCTCAGCCTCCTGAGTAGTCGGGATTACAGGTGTGCACTATCATGCCTGGCCAATGAAATTTCTTAATGAAGCATTTCTCAGAATAGATCCCATCATCAAGCAAGGGACGACTGTGTTGACACCCAAATAGGGTAAGTGAATCTCAAAAATGTCAAAAAGGGGGAAGGGAGCCAGAAGAGCGTGTGCTGTATAATTCCGTTCATGTGTACAGAGAAGCGAACCTGTGGACCATAAGAGACGAGTGGCTTTGGGGTTGGGAGTGGGAGAACCTCAGGACTGGGGCACAGGCGGCTTGTGGGGGGGAGCGCTGGAAGTGAACCGCACTTGTGGTGATGGTTACACTGGTATATACAACTATCAAACTCACTTAACTACACTTACATGCAAATTATTGCAAGGCATGATACCTTAATAAAACTGATATTCTTGAAAGTTGATTTAAAAATCTAAGCTAATAATTAATCATCATATAAACAAGACTAATAAGGACCTTCGAAATGCACTGACATCCAAAGTGAATTAACTAAATAAAAAAGCCAAGGTGCAGAAAAATGCTAATAAGAGAGAAAAAAGTTCTATTGTCTTGGGTATATGAAAAATCTAAAGGTCTATGCAAAAAAACTAAACAATTTCCTGTAGGGAATCATGGTTGAAAGGATGGAGACTGAAGAGATAGGAAGACTTTTCCCAAAGCATTTCATCACACTTAAAAAATGAAAAAATCCGAATGGGTTTAGCTTTGTTGCCCATGCTGACTCACAATTTCTGGACTGGAGTGATCCTCCTGCCTCAGCCTCTGGAGTAGCCGGGACACCCGTGGGGGCGTTTTGATGTTTGAATCACATAAGTGTAGCTCTCTCTCCTTGCTGAACTTTTAACCAACAGAATTACTAATTCCAAATTCTCAGGAACAAACAGATTTGCCTGAAAATTCACATTCCTCCCTATCAGAATATTTTGTACCTAGCACTCAGACAAACAAGCCTTCATAACACGAAGCAGATGTTGCCGAGAGTCTCCCCGACGCCGAGCGTGCACGGCTCTGTGTGGTCCCAACCTCTGGCCAGGCCAGGGAAGCGGGGGCTGTGCCACCTCCTGCGCCTGCCCCGCCTCGTCGCACCTTTCTGGAACCGCAGCCCCCAGACCGCTGGCCTCTGCTCTCTCTTCATGCACCCTCGCACACGGGAGACACGGGCTGGTGGCCGCAGCCGCTGGAGACAGCTGCACCTGACGGCCTCCTCCTCCGCGGCGCCCAGCGCGCGTGGGTGGACGCTTGCCGGGTTCTGGCTCTGAACAGGACCCGGACAGAACTCGGTCCCAGGAGACGGCGGCGCAGGGGGCGCTCCCAGCCCTGGTCTCAGTCCCCCATCCCGCTGTGGTCCTCAAAGAACCTTCCCCGCGGTCCCCGCCCCGTCCCACCCTCTGCCCCAAGCGCCGGTGCTGCCCCGCCCGCTCCACCCTCCCGCTCCCCGCGCGCCTGTCGGGTTGAGTCCCAGGGGCCAGGTCCGGACCCGGAGGCGGTGGCCGGGCGGCTTGCGCGGGCGGGCGTGAGGCGGCCTCCATCCAGCCGGGGCGGAGCTGGCGGCCGGCAGCCGGGGCCTGGAGGCCCAGGCGCTCCCAGCCATGGGCCGGGGGTCCCTGAGAGCTCGGGGGTCGCCGGTGCTGCGGTGGCTGCTGTCACTACTGCTGATGTCTCGGGGATCGGTGCCTGACGCTTGGGTGCTTCCAGGTGAGGCTGTGGGCGGGTGGGCCCCAGGGGCAGGTGGGTGGCAGCAGTGGGGCTGGGCAAGCCCCCTGGGCAGGAGGACAGGGCCCAGGAGGATTTGGGTGGGCGCCCATGAGATCTGCCCAGGGGCGCTCACGGCTTGGACTGGCTTCAAGACTTCTGGCCCACATTGGCTTTGCCTACCCAAAGCAGGGGCAAAGCAGAGGGGCAAGGCTGTCACCCAGCAGCTACCCAGCCTCAGGGACTGCTGCCTGGAGTCTCCAGTGTTGCAACCCGCAGGGTGGACACTGCTGCATTTCTGGGCCGTGGACCAGCAGGTCTCCTCCTCCAGGAGGGCCCCAGGCCCACTGAGCCCCTCCAGTCCTGTGCCGCCCACAGCACCCGCTGTCCCAGGCGCCCTGCCTTCCCCGCCCGGCCCATGTGTGTACTGTTTATAGAGTTCCCTTGTTTGGTTAGACAGACAAGGACTTCTCCAAACAGACTGGGTCTGCTTGGCAGTGCCTGGGAAGCCTGCATCTCCTTCCAGGGGAGCCTCCCTGAGCTCCCTGCGAGGTGGGGCCATTTGGCGGGAGGATTTGCAGATCTTGTGCAGCAAGCACGTTGCAGAAGGGGAGAAGGGCTCCCAGGGAGGAGGCCTGGAGGCCCGGGCTGGGCAGGCAGCCTGGAGGGTTCAAGTTCCACAGCTGTATGTTCGGGACCCATGGGTATGGGTGGCTGATCTGTTCTGGCCTGGAAGGGGAAGGGTGACAGATGTCATGCCTTTGGGGACCATTCCTAGCCATCCCACTGCTCTGTATCTTCAGGATCTAGCCTGGGGCCAGAAGGTGTGATGGGACCCCCGAGAGAGTGGGGCTCTATGCTCCCCAGCACAGACTCAGTTCCCACTTCTCTCCTTGGGCTGAGAACCCAGCTCCATCTCGGCCCCT